>JAZHYW010010966.1:0-55159 GCA_037355805.1 Ixodes ricinus | reverse complement strand
CTTTTCGATAAGCCGGTCAAATAGCTTGCGTACAAACATTAAAACTGACAGCCTTCGCAGTTCTTATAAATAATTATTTTGCGGTCGAGAGTGACTCCGCTGTAGTGCAGCTCAATGAGGCGAGAGTTACCTAGAGTTACCGCGGAGTCGGTGGCGGTTTCGTTGAGTTGGGTTTAGCAGACGACAAGCTCGAAGGCTTTGCTACGCGGAATTCGCTCACTCCCGGAAAGCCGCTGTCGAGATGGAACTTCAATGTCATTCATCAAGTTCTGGGCTTCCCCGAGGACGGTCTTATTGACGGCAAGTTCCTTTGTTTACTCCAGTACGAGAGCAAGCTTGCCAGCTCAACCGTAGGTGCTCCGGTACGTTTGATGTTTTTCTTCGGCGACCGAACGTTTGACAAATATCGATTCGATCTCCAAACACCCGATATAAGGATCGCAGCGCACCATAAAATACTCGCCTCCGAGCACGGCGTACATGCTTCAATATTCTTACTTTTGTGCGTTTCTCCCATAGACTTGCCTGTATTGCCTGGTGTCAAGCAATGGCCGCCGGTGGCGACACCGATGGGCTCCCGATCCGCGATCCAGCCTACTAAAATAGAGATCAGTGGTTGGGACGCCTGGGGCGCCGTGACGACAGCGAAACTCGCGTTCGCTCGTGCTTTTCGCCAGCATTTCTACGGCCAACCGCCAGGATCGCGACAGGCAACAGCATGACACTCCGGCTTCTGTGACGTCATTTGTTGCCACATTGGGACCACTTTTGATGTATGGGCGGAATAGGACGCCAAACACACCGGTCGAAGACGCGATCCAGGCACCATACTCAGAACTCTGCACCCAGATGGCGGCACACACCGAGCTATCGACCGAACTTCTCGCCAGAGGAGTGAAGTGAAAGAGCCGTCTGTCAGCTTCCCTCTCCCAACTCTACGCTGCATGGAGTTTCCCCAGCAGCCAGCAGCTCAGTGCATGGGAACTGTTTGTGCGACTCCGGAATATTTTCTGAACCTGCGCAGTGGATTGATTTCTTGCTTGCCAGTATCCGCGATTTGTTCTAGCTAGTTATTACCATCTCCTTCTGTTCTGGCATTGCCAAGGAGCCAGTGTTTATGGTCTCCACAAGTCTCTCATTTTCCCTGTGTGTGTGACATCTATAACGACGCCTCTCTGGATTTTCTGCTTCGCCCTTGCACTTCGGAATTAGTGAAACACGAATGATGCAATTTGCAATACAGACTTTGTGGTTGGACTTTGGTTGCGTTGTTTTGACCCATAGACCCGACGGAAGGATTACGAGCAGTTGGACGCCCGCCGATTGTAATGGGACAACGAAAAAGACATGACAGAAGAAAGGATATGAATCGGACTCTGTTGCGCGGTGACAGATGTTTCTCTGACGACACCGCTGCTTGGATTATTCGGCGGCTTTCTCGTTTTCCAAGTTTGCAGTGTACTGCTTTCTCGATAGAAAACTATGGCTTATGTTTTGAGTGTGTTTTTTGGGACTGAAACTATGATGGCATTTGCCTTACTTTCATCATGTTGCGGCGACGCAGAAGCTCAATTGAAAGGTGAGACTTTTTAAAGCATGTATTTAGTTTTGGCTGAAGAAAAAGTTCGTGCATATCATTTTATTATCTTCACGCTTCATAGATCCCCCACAGACTTCCGCTATGGAGGGGCATTTACACTATGGTGTGCTTAATTTGTGACAGTAAATTAATTTATGCAATTTCGCAATCAAAGACTTCCGGAGCACGTGACTGTATGAATTTCTTTTTCGGGAAATGCTGGCTTGGCGGCAGCCGGTGCGACCAGATGGTCACGTGGCGCCGGGACGATTCGCGTTCCCGGGGAAACAGTCGTAGTTTCCGAGCTCATGTGCCGAACGCGATAACTACTCGATTCACCAAGTTTCAATTCAACGTATAAAGATAAAGAGTGGTTGAAATAAAATTTCGTTTAAATATAGACCGTTGTGCATTCTCGTTTCTGCTTCATTGCTAAACAACCTGCAAGTATTAATCTCTGCATCACTTTCACTGTTCTGGAATATTATGTGCAATAATCAAGTGAATGTAAGTGGAAACAGAAATACGTGCGAGTTTCCGCTAAGCTACTCGAGTGGACGGACGACGACGACAACAGTGAACGAACTACAATGCAAATTTTTCAGAAAAAGCTATCACTCCGGTGTTTTATCCTAGGTCTCCACTTGGGGGGAACTACTTCTATCCAGTTCCTCTTTCCTTGACTAGAAGATAAGCGGCGCCGAAGCACCCCAATACAACCTAGACAGCAAAGTCCTAGTTCTATGACGTCAGCTGATGAAGGCCAACGCGAGAATAGATTGAACGCGAGTTATGCGTCATCGATCGACTGGGGTTGGCGTTCTCGCTGAGTGAACAGAAGTCCGATTTGAACGCTGACACAGCACTCCTGTCCAATCTGTTCCTTACGTTGGCGTTCTTTAGCTGACGTCGAAGATTCAACTCTAGATATTTGTTACCTAGATGGTGTTGAAACCCCCGTCCTCTCGAAGAAAGCAAATGTGAACGTGCAGCAAAGCAGAAGTCGCATTATCGCCGAATAAAAGTAAGTAAGAAAACGTATTGAAATTTTGAGTGATCTTCGGGAAATTTTGAATTAATAAATGCCACTCAAAAAGCGGGTCGGGAAGTGGCGGTGGTAAGAATGACGGACGGCGGAAAAATGTCCCAAACAAATAAGTGACATAAATAATTGCGTTATAAATCACTAATCTTATAAACGAATCAGACACACTAAGCCCAGTTTCCAAGGCAGCCGTGCCTTGGGATCATCGCTTGGTGTTTCTTGACCACGCTTGGTAGGGCCCGTGGGTTGTATAAGTTCTTGATAGTTTTTTGTTAAAATATATTAAAACAAAACACTCCTTTTTAAGGGTGGAGGTTTTTGTAGAAATTGCGTTTTATTTTTTGATTGCGCAGATAATTTTGTCTATGTTCTGTTTCAATGGCGCTTTTTCTGCTGGCGTTATTTATTTAAAGATATTTTGTAAAAGTTTTTATAGCCTTGTCTCTTGACATACTTGATAGTGTATGGCCTCACCATTCTTCACATATGTGAGAACATTTAGAGAGGATGTTTCATGAAATTAAAAGTATCCTTGAAAAGTCCACATTTTTCCAGCGTAACCTTTGGCTATGTTATGTCAAGAAAGCGAACTTACTTCCATGATTCTACTCACAGCTTTATGTCACCTTGAATATGCCATAATCTTGATTGGAGTAACAAACAATACTGTAAGTAGGGGATGGAAAAAAAAACTTTGAGAGTCTTGGAAGTGCAGTTTCTCAGCACTTAATTTGCCTTCAATTAATGTTATTGCGATAGAACACTTTAGGATGCAAATATTTTTGATAAACTCACAACGCAATAATAAGAATGATGGATAAAGTTAGAAAAAATTAATTAGTAAACGTCATACTTTAAGCCTTCAAAAATGTCATCTTGTTAAAATCTCGAATTAAAAAAAAAAGTCGTAACGAGCACGTTTTTTTGCTCTATTTAAGGTATGTCTTTTTTGTATTCTCTACGAAACATTTGCCCTGCATGGTTCCTGAAAATGCCACAACATTCCCACATAAATACCATTCCATGCTACATATCTCGTTGCAAGTAATCTGAACGCGGATTTGCAACGCCTTGTAGCTCAAAGTCGATCGACTCAATTTTTTCTCCGGCCAACGCAGTAATAAACATTTTCCTGTATACAAAAGAGGAAGGCTATATAACTAGTGAGAAATCAAATACTAGAGGAAACCAATCTTCTACATCTTGCTTTTGAGAATACCGCATGTTACTGACATTTCGTAACATTTAGTTTTGTTTTCTTTGCTTTCTTTCTGTCTGTTTTCTTACGCTCGATTTTTTTTTCAGTTAAGGCTTATAATTTTTAGGAAGCAATCAAACTAATTTGTGTTTGTGACATCAAGTCTCTGGAACAGTGAATCATGATGGCTCGAAGCTGAGCTAGTTGTTTCAATGGTTTGTGCAACTGCTAACAAAAAACAAATAATTTTAAAAAGCCAAAAAAAAATGTCAGGAAATAAATAAAGCGTAATCCCGTAAGGAAGAACGCAAGGACGGTAGAAATAAAGCTGAGCATGAAACTCGCTGAAAAGAAAAGGAACAAGAAATGCAAAAGCACGACGGATGCAAGGAGCCCGGTAGGTGTGTGACGCCGCACAGCCAGCGTCTTCGCGAATCTCTTTACAGACTAGAAGACAAACACGTCGTGCGCGAGCAGCCTGCGGCACGTCCGCCCGGTTCCTGGTCCTCACACGTCGGAAAGTGTAGGGCACGTCGATGGCAATTCAAGGCAGCTGTCTTCTTGATGCCGCCGCGAAAGATCCCTACGTTGCCAGCTGTCGCTCTGATCCGCCCCTAATGCAAGCAAGAAGTCACGTTACGCACGCCACCTATACCACTCTTGAGCGTATACCCTTTCTTGCTTGTGTTCCTATTACACTGTGCTGTGTTTCCACAGGTGTTGTTGTATTCTGCGCCATATAGCAGCCCCTCTCTTATTACCTCTCTTTTCGCACAAAAGCCATCTTTTTGGGGGTTTGGCGAAAGTACCGTGACCATCGTCTGTGAAGCACCGAATCCTGTTTTGCGTTGTTAGGGTTTTATGGCGAAAATGTCGTGTCTGCATGTTTTCGAGTTGGAAGGAAGATTTCGCCCGTCCGTTGAGGCGGCCCTGGGGGTCGTTGCACGCTGGCTTGAGATTCGTATTCAATTCCACGCAACGGTGATTTTCCCCCGTTATTAGAGTAGACCAATGTATTGAAAAGAGGCATAACGTTAACTCTATTGCCTTTTGAAAGAAGAACTTGTTATTGTTGTCGCGGTTGAGACAGCTGTTTTTGTCGATTCCAATTATGCCCCTGTCGAATGAGGATATTGCATGCATGAAGGCCCTAAGGCTTTGGCGTATTTCTTTTTATACCCTTCATCATTCTACTTAAGACATAACAGAAGCAGCGGCCGTTAATTTTGACGGGTTTTAAGCATCTATATTACCATATCGCGGGAAACATAAGCCTCGCGTACAAGCAGGACATGTCTACACTCATCGTAGCAGCACTTTAAAACTGACCTCTCTCCTTCTCATCCAAGCTCGTAAAATTACCTTAGACAGCCCCCGCACTCTAGGATTCTCAACAAACCACGCTTTCCAACCAACGTTTCCCAAGGAATTCAAAACGGCATAAGAAAATCGAAAATCGAAAAGCGTGAATTTTGATTTAACGGTGGCAACCCGAAAGCGAACAATGTGCGGCGGGTATTAAACATTGCTCAAAGGAGCATGGCCGCCCCAGGATAACATGCATCAACGAGGTGCTCTGAACACACCAGTGCTTCTGAAGCGAGCTACGGCAACGGTAGAAACGTGGCTAGCTTTTAAATGTTTGGTGCGTATAGCGCTGACACCTCATTGTACAGGCAAGCACATTCACCGCGTCTGCGCGCACCTTGTTTATGATGCGATACGTTGAGCGGTGTTGCGAGGCTTCTCTGCTTCTCGGCCCCGGCCGAGAATGCGAGCTGGGCTTCCGTCGAAATTAGAGAGGACGAGCCTTCGCTGCTGGCTCTAATGTTTACGCGGTGACACGAGTGAGGATGTTTGGTTAGGTGTGGTGTTCAGTGCGGCGTGTTTCCTACAATGGAACTTTCATGTGTAAATAATACCGAGCGCGGAAAAAAACTTGCGAGGCAGAAAAGAAATTTGCCGATGGTGACATTATTCTTCATTGAAAACGTGTCTTGTTATGGGAATTTGTTTTTCTGGGGCGAGTTGTGAAAACCTGCGATATTAACTGTCGTTCAAGCTAATCAAACGTTCAGATATCGTGAATGTTTGATGGTTAAAGTGCGAGCACACTGAGTAGTGTACTACTCGCTTATGAGCAACCAAATGAAAGTTCACCAGTTTCAAAGCAATGGCGAAAAAGTTCCGAATTATTTGTGTTAATAAAACTAAAAATAAAAACGAGAAACAAACTAAAACGCAAAAAAAATGTATGCACCACATTTTCTTTTATAATTTACTTTTGGAAGGTATGATGAACTTTTCCTTTCCATCCCGGCACAAACATGTAAAACTATCGATCAGATCATTTTCAGAAATTGTATGTGCCCCACTGTCTGCAATACAGTCGTAGCTGGTTTCATGAATTAACCATAATAGATCGCAGGAAGAAAGCATTGGATTAAAGACAAACAAAAGCGGTGTGTGCTTACAAACAGGCCACGTTGGCTTTAGCAGATACTTAAATAGAACATTTGAAAGCAGCGTGAACGTTGCCCGTTCCGTTGATTCAGGCATACTTTTACCTGGTCAAAGAGCGTTCCGCCCTAATGAAGCAGACTCAAGATAAGCGTGAAATGCGAAGCCGTTTTAAGTAACTCCGAGCTAGAAACAAAACCGTTACCAGAGGTCCCGGTTGGTTGTGCGTTCGCTACAATTATATTGCTTTCATAAATTCTTTTGATCTATTTTTATTCGGACACACCATGCATCTTAATTCACTTCGGTGGTTTAAAAGCAAAACTAACAGGAGAAACAATGCAAAAACATGAGAGCTTAATTGGACCTTACGGTCCTCCTGCAAACTGATGGTAAAATATGAGGTTTCGGTATCCTTTCATTGAACGACGTTGCGAATAAGTTTGTGCTTGAATAAGTGAAATGAAAACCGTTAGTGACGCTCCTAGGTGTGCAGCGTGTCGTAAACGTCTTGCCAAGAATCTTTCGTTACCTTTTTACTTCATCAATGACATCGATTTTGCGTTCGAGCGTTTTTGCGCCTTTGACTGCCCTTGGTTATCCCTGCTCACATGTTTTTTTAGATTCTTATATCCGACTTGGCAAACTAAGGCAGCACTGGGAGTTTTGATGTACATATGGGTTACACAACGTTAGGGGTATTAGGGGCGCCTGCAGCTGGTGATTGAGAGGGGGAGCCATCTTGCGTACCGTTATCGAGCGACGTTCGTCAAACGGGAGCCCGGTCGAGATTTTTCGTTCTTGCGTCATGGGGTGCAGGTGAGTGATCAAACAATCTTCGTTCACCTTCATTGTGTTGTTTACGAACGGGCCCCTGTTTTTCAGTGACTGACTTTATTACGCACAATAGATCTTGAAAACACGTCTTTTATATAGTTTTTCTTTTTTAGATCCACAAAAGCCGATTATAAAGAGGAAACGCCACGCCAATCCTTGGGAAGATCGCGACTGAAAGAAGGAGTATAATTGAAACTCATAACCCGGCAAGTTTTTATCTTGGCTTTAGATTCATAAATACATATCCATAAAATTGAAAAAAAAACCTATCAAATATTGCATATAAAATCAAAATAACATGTTCGGTATAATCAACTGCACAATTGCTGATTCCTGAGTGCTTTTTTTTTAAGAAAAAAAAGCAGAACTGTCTAGCGTTTGGGTGCAGCTATTTTTATTTTTTAACATTCTGTGACATTCTTTCAACATTTATCATAGAACCAGAGAAAAAACATATCGTGTTAAATTCGTCTGTATAAGGAGAGGCACGCAACACTACGGAATCCGGACTGTAACAAATTGGAAGCTTGGTTAGATTAATGTCGAGCTTCAAGGAGCAATCTTTGTTTAAAGATTTTGTGTTAAATTTTTAATGTCAATGACCGATAAAAATAAAGCAAAACGGGCGAGTTCTATCTCTGGCTTTGGTAAATCCCCGATCTTGATATTTTCGATTGAAACAGAAATATATCACGAGTTTCAAACTCACTTCTGTAATGCTGACTACTATTTCACATGACAGTCCTCAGGCACTATTTGTATCGAAAGCTCCGTAAACCTACGACATCGTTTGATGATCGATCATAATCTCGTTGTTATTTACGTGAAAAATTTCATTCATGGTAAATTTATTAATAGTATTTTAAGGTCTACTTGCGTTCTCGTATTGTCGTATTCAACCATTTCTCTCAACTTAGAAGAATCAATTCAACAGTACAGTTCGAATATTTCATCGCGCACCCAAACCCCGCCTCAATAGAGCGGTGTCTTTTAGATCTTCTGCTACACCACTATGATACCGGAAATCTCTGTTTGGCCGCTCACCTCCAGCTCATCCCGGATTGCTGTAAGCTAGTCCCATCAAAGTTTCCAGTAGTCTAAAAGTAGCTTTCCTCGCCGTCGTGATGGGATGTATAGCCCCTTCTTGCGCTGCTACGGCTCTTTCTCAATATCTCTTCCAGAGTGCTTCCCTTTAGCCACTCCTTGAGGCCAGCGGGAGCTTTACGTGATTGATTAGCCTCGCGAAAGAAACTCGTGACGAGGCCACGGAAGGGGAGAAAGGCAACGTCGCTGTTGCCTTGGCGGAGCCGCGCTTCTCTTCGTTGGGGAAGAAAACACGCGATCAGCAACTCTACGGGGACCCCGAATATTCTCTTTCACGTTGAACGAGGAACCCGCGTGCAGATAGAAAATTAGGGATGCGTCCCAATTTTTTTTTACCCGAGTCTTCAAAACACGGAATTAAAAAAAATATTTAAAAAACAATAAAATGACAAACAAACCAGAAAAGTCTGACCCATCTTTGTAAAACAAAAATATAGTTCAACAAAAGAAGGAGGAATACAGAGTGCGTACTACCAAAAACTAATTTTCCTTCAGAGAACCTGACCTAATCAAAAGCAATGATTATAACTCCCAATAGCTGCACATATTAGGGGAACGTAATTTACTCGTATAAAATGTTAGTGGGTTCATGTTACTAAAATTAAATTAGATTTGAAATGATTGAATAGTTGTGATCTCATCACGTTATTCGAAAAAAAACGACCGGTTTCGTTTTATTTATGCTAGATCATTCGTTATCTATGGCCATCGAATTAAGTCTTTTTTTTGTATACATTGATGCTCTGACAGAGGCTTGAGGTTATGCATGGGTCCAGAATCATTTAATAGATTCTGATGACACCTATTACTGGCATGGTGTTGAAAGGGGCGCATCCAAGCTTCGACTAATTTATTTGCATATTGAGATATTTACAGGTCAAACTAAAACGGAGTCGCTTGGAGCGATGTCGGGTTCTGGAATCCTGGAAGCCCGTCTTGGTTGACCCGCGCTGCGTGCCTCGTGCCGGTTTTTCGTCTTCCCTTTCTGCGCTTCGCTGGGAGCTTCTACATGGTTCCCCCCTAGCGAGGAGCTCGATGAGACGAGCGGTCTTGTTGGTGTGGCGGCGATGGAGTTCTCGGAAAGTTCTAGCTCGTTGTTAGGTACATGAGTGACACGACTTCTTGTTAACCATGTATGGACAAGTCATTGTCTTTTCGTGAAGTTCAATAACGGATTATGGTCCGTCATAAGGACAGTGGAGCGGACGCTTCACCTTGTCGTTACGCACAAATACATGGGTGCAGCGATGTAAGCCAGGGATCAGGAAAACTTTGCGCGACTGTTTTCTAGGTGGGGTTGGTTGGATGTTCTCCAGAGTCAAGTGTAGTCGGTTGGTGTAATTATCTGTGTCTGTGCAGTGCTGTTTGTTTTCGGTGTGGAAAAATCCCCCTGGAAGTTGAAGAGTCGTGCCATATACCAATCCAGCTGACCTGCAGTGAAAGTCTTCTGTGACTGCGGTCCGGATACCTAACAGTACCACTGGAAGGATTTCGGTCCATGGTCCTGTTGAGTCGCGTGCCCGAATCGCAGCTTTCAGTTGTCTGCTGAATCGTTCCACTAAGCCATTTGAGGATGGATGGTAGGCTGTCGTCCTGATGTAGTTCGTGCCGAGTATGGAAGACAGTTTTCGGAACAGATCGCTCTCAAACTGTCTACCTCTGTCCGTTGTTATCGATGATGGCACTCCGAAACGGCTGACCCACATCGTAACGAAGGTGTGAGGTACGGTTTCGGGGGGAGATGTCTTTCATGGCCATTGCTTCCGGCCACCTCGTAAACCGGTCAACACACGTGAGTAGGTAGCGATAGTCACGTGAAGGTGGTAGTGGTCCCACGATATGCAAGTGGACATTGTTGAACCGTGCATCTGGAAGCTTGAATGTACCTACAAGGGTTAGGGTGTAGCGGTGTACTTTATCACGTTGACATTGTGAGGATGTCCTCACAAAGTTTCTGACATCGTTGTTCATTTTCGGCCACACGAATCGAGATGAGACAAGATGTTGCGATGCGGGTATACTAGGGTGCGAGAGCGAGCGGAGGGCGTCAAAGACGACTTGCCGAAAACGTGTCAATACGTAGGGCCAAGGACGACAGGCAGAAATAATAATTGGGGTTGTGTGAATATTTAGACCGCGTGTAGTTGGTCAGCCATTTCAAAGTTGCGGCGAGTCACTCGCTGTAGACGAGAAATTTAGACAAGTGCAGCACAACCGCTAGTCTGAGGTCTTTAACGTGCATCAAGCAGTAGTGGATGAGCATCGTACCGGCGCACGACCGCACGCCGGTACGATGCTCATCGAGATCGAAACAGGCAGGGGTGAGGATTGAACCCAGGATCCCTGGTGTCTGCAGCGCGCTCGCTCCACGTGCTCCGCCCTGGTGTGCGCTAGCCCACTTGGCCACCGATCCCCCGACGACCGGTAGAGAGGTCACAGACAAGTGTTTGGTCACATTCAGGGATTTTGATTTCTTCCAGGACCAATGCTGCGGAGGTAGAGCGAAGGTGTTGAAGCTCTTGATCGTCGTTTTGTGCTGCAGCAAGGCCCTTGAATTCGATGGGCAATCCGTCAGCGTTGCAGTGATTAACTGTTATTCGGGATAATGCGTCGGCGACATTGTTTTGCTTGCCCTTGACGAATCTGATGTAGCTGGAGCATTCCGAGATGCATGCCATCTGAGGGACTTCCCTCGCAGTATACGATGAGTTGTTGACTGTTAAGGCCTAAGCGAGGGGTTTGCGGTCCGTCATGATGATGAACTTGCGTCCTTCAAGGAAATGGCGGAAGTGTTTCACGCCGAGATATATGGCCAGTTGTTCAGGCCCGAATGTGGTGTAGCGAATTTCGGTTGGAGTCATTTGTTTCGAAAAACAATTGATCGGTTGCCAGTCGGAGTCAATAAACTGCTGGCGGACTGCTCCTACCGCTGCATCAGTGGCGTCTGTCACAAGTGAAATCAGGCGCATTGATTTTGGGATGGGACTGTAGCGTTGCTTTAGCGAGCGCTGCCTTGATTGTTTGAAAAAATCTGACAGCTGATTCGTTCTACTCGATTGCTCTAAATTTTGGGAGGTTGCCGTTAAGAAATCTGTTTAGTGGTTTCAGGATCGCAGCACAACCAGGAATAAATCACCTGTAGAAGTTTATCAGTCCTAGAAACTCACGGAGTTTGTTCGTTGTTTGTGGCTGCGGGAAGTCTTCGATGACTTTGATCTGGTCTTCGAGACGACGAATGCTATGCGTGTCCACTCGATGTCCCAGAAACTCCAGTTCGCTGACGCCGAATTCGCACTTGGCAGCATTGAGAGCGATCCCGAATTTTTGAAGACGTGCGAATAGCTGGCGAAGGTGGTCCTCGTGTTCTCGCGGGTTACTTTCGTGAAAATCTTCGACCCGTAGAGAGCTCCTGCAAAATCTTGGATATGGGCGATCGGATACCGGTCAGGTATCATGACCTTGTTTAGTGCATGGTTATCGCCGCATGGCCTCCAGTCACCAGACTTTTGGGTGCCATGTGAGGGGCACTCGACCAGGTGCTCGAAGATGGGCGAATGTATCCGAGCTCCATCATGTGGTCAAATTCGTCTTTGGCGATTTTGAGCCTGTTTGGGGCGAGGCGGAGTGCCTTGGCGAAGACTGAGGGACCGTTGGTTTCGATGCAGTGAGTGACGTTGTTCGGACTCGGTTGTTCTTTGTATCAGCTCTAATTTCAGCTTGTCGTAAAGAGCATCCGCAGGTGGATCTTGTAGGACGTCTCGGATTATGGCAAGGGTAGGTTGGGGTAATGCCGCGACGACGTGATCGTACCTTGCATGTTGTGAGGTTATCTTACTTGTTCTGAATAGGGACTCTATCGTCAAGAACCAAAGCTCCGAGTCCGTCATCCAGAAATCTGGAAGCCTGATGGTTGCGACGCCCAAAGGGATGGGGCGGTCGTCGGTATGTGTGGAGGCATTGCGCATTTGAATGAGCCTTCATAAGAAGTCGGGCTTGTTGTCGCTGATATCCGGGTCAGCACTTTGAAGGATGAGCATCCACCTTCAACTAATTTATTTACATATTTACATATTTATAGGGCAAACTAAAACGGAGTCGCTTGAAGCGATGTCGGGTACAGGAATTCTGGAAGCCGGTCTTTGTTGACCCGCGCTGCGTGCCTCGTGGCGGTTTTTCATTTTCCTTTTCTGCGCTTCGCTAGGAGCTGCTATACTTTCCATACCGCCAGAAGCATCAATAACACGAGCAATTAAAGAAAATTTGTCGAATCATTTTCAAAAGGTTCAGCGTGTTTCGATTTGAGCGATACAATCGCAACTCGTGTCATTATTAAACCATGTGAAGACGCAGAAAGAACTCGGGAAAATTAAGGCCAACACCACGTGTGTCAGTTTACAAGCAGACCATGTTGGCGATAGCGCGTGCTTAAGCAGAACCTTTGAACGCAAAGCGCACGTCGCCCGTTTCGCTGTAGCTGGCAAATTTTTACCTGCCACAAGAGGCGGTTTCGCGTTTAATGAAGCGTGAGACGAGCGTGAAATGCGATGCCGTTTTAATTAATTTCGAACCGAAAACAAAAGCGTCGCGAGGGATCACCGTTGATTGCGCTTTTGCTCAGTTGAGCTTTTACTGTTCTTTTATAAATCATTTAATTTTCTGTCATTCGGTCGCCCCGTGCCTCCTAATTCCCTTCGGGGATTTAAACCCAGAAATAAATTAAACATTTAAGAGCTTAGATGCGCCCTAGAGTCCTCCCGAAAACTGAATTTGTAATTAGTTTTAGTTTCGTTATCGGTTTATTTCTACCTTGCTGCGAAATGTTTATTTGTGTATAAGTAATATGAGATGAGTCAGGTACGTGTTTTCGCTTGCGGCGTGTCGTAAGTATCGTCCCCACATGTGCCAAGTCATCGCAGTAGTGTGTTGGCGCTTAAAATCACGAGAATTTAAAACGATGGGGAAAAAAAACAGATTAGAAGTAGTAAAGCAGTAGTACCGTAAAAAAAACAACTAAAGACTGACTTTCTTTTTTACTTGGCATTTTTACGATTGTGACTATTCTCGGATGATCCGCATCTCACCTCCGGAATCACAAGATCGTGTAACGAACTGAGCAGCAAACCATCACAATAATATTTTTAGAAAAGTGTAAGAGCTTTGAAAAGAAACGCGAGCATGGATTGCGCTTTTTTAATTTTTGTTTTTTTAGGAAATATTGCAGATTGTTTTTCACCATCCGAGCAGGAGAGGGTTATATAAAGTTTCGAACAGAACACCAGAAGAGTCAATATATGGGCCATGCACACAATCGGAGGTCAGTGAATTCCAATCATTAATCGTACGCACAAAAAAGGAGTATTTAAGCGTGCTATATTTAGGAGCATATGGTCTGACATTTTTTGTGATTCAACCCTGCAGAGAGCTGGGGACGTGGCAAAAGATATAAGGTTTTGTCTAGGCCGAACGTATTCTTGTAAATTTTGTATAAAACAAAATCACAGCCTAGCTATTTTCCACGTAGGCTCGAGCGACTCAAGTCCGAATTCATGTATCGCATCCGACACTGATGATAGGCGCCAAAAAATCGGAAGAAAAAGATTGTGCACTCACGCGCTGAATTCTCTAAACTTTTTCCATATCGTTTATTAAGTACGGTTTCCACACAATGGACGCATATTCTAGCACTGGCCGAATGAAACGTTTACATGCCGAAAGTTTCAGCGACGAGTCATATGGTCAAAGCTTTCGTCTTAGGTAACACAACGTTTTGCTGTTATATTAACTATATCAGTTTCCCAATTTAATTTAGAATCAAGATTTAAATCCAGGTACTTTACCTCGTTTATAGTTTGGATGCATTTGCCTCTTACGTGGTATGCAAAGCTAAGAGGAAATTTCTTGCGTGTTACCGTGATAGGGAATGTTTTAGAGTAATAAATAACCATCTGCCACCTCTCACACCATTCGGCAATTCTGCAAAAAACGTTTTCGTTAGTCGATACTTGTTCCAACGTGTTTCTGACAGTCTGACAGTTGGAACTGACAGTTTCTGACAGTTCCAACGTGTTTCTGACAACGCAGTCATCAGCAAATATTTTTACAGTCACACTTGTGTCAATGTTGTCGGCTATGTCATTGACATAAATTAAAAATAAGAGTGTTCCTAAGACCGACCCTTGTGGTACGCGAGAAAGCACGTCAAGATGTACTAATTGACATCCGTTGATTTCAACAAATTGCACTCTATTTTTCACATAAGCAGCGATTGATGTCAGAAGGCGAGGAGCAATGCCGACCCACTGCAATTTTATTAGTTTGAAATGGTGCAGTACAATGTCGAAGGCCTTGGATCGGTCTAAATATATTGCATCAATTTGTTTTTTGTTATTAATCGCATGGCCGAAATCGTGCACTACTGAAAGTAGTTGGCTAGTGGTAGAAAGTTGTTTTCTAAGTCCATGTTGAAAGTTGACTCACATGTTGACGTGTGAAGTTTGTGACGGTGGAGTTTAAACTAATCAAAAACCGGCAATTTAGAAATTGGCAGATTTCTACCCGGTTTCTATATATGCAAGGGTTCCTGTAGGAGCCGTGCATTTTTATAATCAACACGAAGCGACGCACGTCCTCCAGGTCCCACTCTCACCAAATTCTCCCTCCACTGCGAAAACAAAAAAGAAGACCCCATATTTCGAATCGGACTACAATTTCCTCGGGTATAAAAGCACTCGTCAAACATTAGAGAAGAGCCTAATTTTGAAACTGGCGAGGCAACAAGAACGACCTTTGGCATTCATTTCTTTTGCGACAAGTTATTGCAAGTATATTTTAAAGCACCATTGCCGGTTTCGAAACTCAAATCGCGACTGTCACCACGGTTTTTCGTTCGTCGCGCACAATAGACGAGACCACCCAAATTCTGTTCGACGCTCTCGGGCGAGTTCATTTACCTAACTAAAGTTGTTTCCTGGGCCCATACAGCGTTTGACATCTTCCAATCGCCTCATGAAATACGCTCATATAAACAGTCTCCCGACCGGGCTTTTTTTTTTTCATTTACGCTCTCCTTTTTCCGAGGCTTCTTGATGCAGACAATCTGCTGCCTTCCTTACGCGATCAATGGCATCGATTTTGCGTTAGATCGTTTGGCGCCTTTGACAGCCCTCTCTTATGCCTTCTTTTCTACTAGGGTCGTTACGTCAGACTTGGCAAACTAAGGCGCCATCGGGAGGTTCGAGGTACACGAGGGTTACACAACATTAGGGGTATTAGGGGTACGTGGGACCGGGGTTGAAGGGAAGGAGGCCACCTTGAGCACCGTTATCGAGCGACGTCCGTCAAAACAAAGCGGAAGTTGGTTTAGCTGCTTTGTTCTTGCGTGCTGGACTGAAGGCAAGTAAATGGAATAACCTCCGCTCGCCTCCTTTGTTGTCCCTTCGGAGGGGCACAGCGGATACGGGTCTCCTTTTTCTATGATGGGCTTTCTTACGCACAATATAACGCAAAGGCACGGTTATCCTAACGCTTTTTATTAGGCCCACAAAAGCTGAATATGCAAAGGCGACGCCAGTGCCGTTGGAGATCGGGGCTAAGATAATGAGCATAAGAGAAAGGTGGATCCCAAGAAGCTTTAACCTTGCCTTTACAACAGTCGAATATAAATCGAATAGAAAATACCGAATGAAATAAAACGTAAATATCCGAAACATTACAGTTCGGTATATTTGTGTACACAATTACGGATTAATTGTTGCTCAGCTTCTAAAGAAAGCAGAAGCGTGTAAAGTTTAAGTGAAGTTTTTTTTTCTTTTTTTTTCCTTTTGGGTGTTTGTTGACATTTGAATAACGTTCCTCGTTGAAGCGGAGAAAGACCAGTGCCAAATTTGTCCGGACTGTAACAAAATGAATACTAAGTTGGCTTATTGTCAAGTTTCGGGGACAAGTTTTAGGGAAATCTTTTCATTTTCAAAATTTAATAGGAATGACGAAAAACGGGCGAATTCTTTCACAGTGTTGAAGCCCGGATCTAATTAGTTTTCGGCTGAAGCAGCAACGATGTCCCGAGTTTCAATATCTCCCCTCCGATGCTGACTACTATTTCGCATGACGGTGCCGTAAGCAACGCCTGCATCGGAAGCGCTGGAAGCCTACGATCATCGTTCGATGATTGTGTTCTCGTTTCTTCCAAAGTACAGAAAGCTGAATATTTGCCTTCTCTGGACGCAACCAACTTACTTTGATTAATAAACATTAACATTGAATATTTTTAGATTATCTTGCGTTTCAATATATTTATGTATTCCATAATTTTCCGGAACCTAGTAGACTCTTTCTAAATTCAAGTCTCGATGTCTTACTTCAAAAAGATGAAACTTTATATTAATGAGGCTGGCGTTTCGTTGCAAGCGTCGCTATAATATGCATCATGCCATGCGACGTCCTATGTTTGGAGGGGATCAGTCATCCTCCACTTGTTTCTAGCCAACTTCGTACACCAAGCATTGTGCGTTCCAGCTGAAAGATCCGAACACCGCAAAAAATAAGTGCCGGCCTTGGATCCACCACTTTGCCGCTATTATACCGAAAATCCCTGTCTGGTCCGCTCGCCTCAGGCTCATCCGAGTCTCTGAAAGCTACGCCCATCGAAGGTCTTGGCAGTAGTATGAAAATAGCTTCCCGGACCGGAAGTATGGCGCTTCCTGCGTTGCTGCTGCTGCTCCCTATTATGTGGGGAGTGCTTCCCTTTGGCGCTCCTCGGCGCCAGCGGGAGCGTTCCTGCTTTGCGTGATCGATTAGCCTCGAGAACGGAATTCGTGGCGAGGCTACGGCAGGGCAAGGGAAGACACCGTCGCTGTCGGCTTTCCTCCGCTGGGAAAGAAAACGCGCGATCGGCAACTTCTCCTGGCGTCGCCCAATACTCCTAATATTTTTTTTTCTACGCCGAACGGGGAGCTGCGTGTGCATTAGGGATTTCGGGAGGCATCCAAATTATGTATGTTGCTTGCACGATTTTTTTTAAAGTGGAGTTTACCAGCAAACAAATACAAAGCAATCGAGGAAATAAGGTTTATTTATAAAAGAGAAACAAATCTGAACAAAACAACAAATGAAAAATACAAACACATAATACTGAAAAAACAAAAATCGCCGCTTTTTTTTACTGGTGTGGCAAAGGCAGTGATAAGATAAAATGTGATGCAGCTCCGAGCTAGATGCTCGGTGTTTCATCGCATTTTTAGACGCTTTAGTAGACACAGAGAAGCCGCAAAACATCACTTGCATGCTCAGTACTTAGTTGTTTTCAAGCTTTATTTTACAAAAAAAAAAAATACACGTTAAACAAAGAACAGCAAAAAACAACAACAAATAGGTGACAAGTACTCGAACTACCTGAACTCGTCACCGAAAAGTGAACACGCCTAATCTATCGTCTGCTTTTTTTCTCTGCTTGTCTGCCGCTTCCTTTTACGTTCTCTCTCTCGTGAAGACCGGGAGCTTTTTGATCACGTGATGTGACGCGTGGGGAGAGAGTAGCTCGGACGTACTCACGCCAAACGTTCAGCTGGCACTCGCGTCCAATTAGTAAGTAGACGAGCGTTGCTTCAGAGTTCGACTGGCAGTCGGTATTTCGTTTTTCTTTTTCATTTCGGACGTGCGAACCGGAATTGGTTAGTTGCCAGTCACATAGACATAATATATGTGTGACAAAAGAAAAGGAATTTTTCGTCGTTTAATTTAACCGAACCTATTTTAACCTAACCCAACGTTTGTCATTACCAATAAACTAGAACAAACCAAACAAAGCGCACGCATTTATGCTATAGCGACAACGTACAAATGGCACAAGGATCATTTCACTAAAACACTGTGATTAAAACAACAAACAACATTGCTCGTATTTTGTTTTGTTTTGTTCAGTTGAATGCACTGAATGTCATGGATGCAGAATCGCTTCAATTGATCTATCGCTAACAAAGTTAAAGGATCTCGTTATGACAATCGGTAATTTTGGATAGTTCATTCAAGTAGAAGTTGAAAGGCATGCATAGACATCATTTACTTTCATAAGAAATGAGTACATTCTAATCTTTCATTGCACAGAGAATAGTTAGTGCTCTGCTCGACGAAGCTAGGAACGGTGAAGACAGCAAAAAACAAAAAAAAGAAAAAAACAGCACAAGCATACACCTTAAGACAATAGTAGGAGCTACGGAGAAACTTTGAATAAAAGTCACCGACAACTTCAGAAACTCTGGGATTGCGTCACTAGCTGAAAAGATACGCCAAAGAATGAATTACGAAGCAAGGAGCGTAAAAATTGTAAGCCGAGCCCGCTGTTTCTTAAGTTGTCAAAGTCTATAGTCCTTGTGTTTTTCTTTTTTTTAATACGAAAGCATTAACTGTCTCATGGAGCGAAGCCGGCGGTGTCTGTAGAAGCGAATAACGGCACCTAAATTCCCATTTTCCCATTGGCTGAGCGAAACGGTACCTAAAGTCCTATTGGCTGCGACGCGTCATATCAGATGCTTCGTCACGGAAGCCCGCGAGGCCGCTTGAGGTCAAAGCGGACGCGCCTCAGAAATAAAACACAAAGAAAAGCACAGCAACGCAGATGCCCCGTCACGGAAGCAGTGGAGCCGGCGGGGTTCGCCGCGCCTGCGCAGTGGGGGAGTGTGACGTCACCGCCAGAGCGCCGTGTGCAAAAAGGAAGGCGTGGCTCGCTGCTTGTAGGAATGTGCTGCGTGTAGGAATGCCTTCGCATTCCTACACGTAAGCAGTCTTAAATGTCCTCCTGTTGTTTTGTTTTTGCGATGTTTTATTGTCGTGGTGCGTATTATCGCGGACAATGTAAGCTGAAACCGTAAGTTCATACTTATTTGGAGCGCACTTTCGAGTCTTCGAGAGAGCTCTGGTTTCGAACTAAGCATGGAGTGTGAAGTTGAGGTTCCTTTCGGACTATCTGTCAAATTGAGAGCTAATAAAACTTTAAAACACCGCCTTCAAAAAAACAAAAAAGCCATATCGGGTCTTTTAGTTTATACCGTCCGCCACCGGGGGTTACCAACTAAACATATACTGTAAAACCCTTCATTTTCGCGGTCTCTGTTTTTTGCGAATCGGTCACAGAGGACATAATCGCGTCCACTAAATTTCGCGATTTCCTGACGCCTGCACTGAAACTCTTAAGTACCGAAATTTTCGCGTGCCCTTAAATTTCGCGAAATTTTCAATTTCGCGAAATTCGCGAAAATTAAGGGCTCGCGAACATTAAGGGTTTTACAGTATATAAACATTACTCGAACTCGGAATATTATCGGCATCTGCGAAGAACCTTCTTCCTCCCCTCCGCGGCAATGTAAGAAATTATTTATTCTAGGCGTGGTTGACCCTATAGGCTACATATAATAAGTGGCAGTGACAGTAACGACACCACGGCAATTTTACTTTAGCCACTGACGGGCTAAGAAACGCCCCGGGGCGTGGTTAATTATGTTCACGCCTATTTCTTCGTGATTCGTTTTTTTAGGCGTTCTTATCTGGTAATGGTATCGCAATCTGACTGACTGCGGAGTGATAAGAAGCTGCTCGAGGGGGAGGGGCCTCGCCACGCCTAGCCTTTTTTAAGCCGTCAGCCATAACACCATAACATTGCCCATTTGTTTTGTTTTTTCGCCTCTCAATGTTGTTAAAAGTTATACTTCATATATCGTTCAAACTGTTGTCACTGAGTTTTGCATTGAATTTGATACTTCTCAAACCACTGCAACCAACGCAAAAAAAACAAAAAAACAACTCTATTTCGTTTGATTTTTTTTTAGATTCGGGGAGAAATTAGAGATCGCTTACAAAGATCCACGCGCTCGTCGGCTGGAGCTACGTCGTGCATAAAAGTGCCGGTGAAATTAGCCACAGACAGAACTGTATGAATAGAAGAACAAACAAACAAACAAACGAGCTATTGTTTTTAACGTGCCCACACTTCGTCACGCGCGTGTGATGGAACGGGCTTCTATACTTCGTTTCAGCTTCCGTCCGAACGCAGCCAAAGGTACGTGTGCCCGGAGCCAATCACACTCCGGCAATAGGTCACGCGATCTCGCCTGCACTTTTGTATCGCTCCGCTGCGCTGCTGGTCGTCCGCGCCGCCCGCGCTTGCCCCGTATTTCGTCTGCTACGGGAATTTCAATGGTATCGTCTGCTACAGGCCGTAAAAAGTGCCCTTTCACGTTCTGGCATTTAGTCACAGGGGATGTCAGTACGTAGGCTGGCCAGTGGCGTCTGAGTCCGAGCTTGTCACCTTTTCTGCTTTTCGGCATTGTTTTGAGATGTAAGTACACATTGCAAGGTGCCCGATGACCCGGCCATTGATGTTTCCTTGTATTGTCTGGATATACCAGGGCTCGAGGCGCAGTCCTTTCCACCAGCTTCTCGGCGTTCAATGTGATCGGCAGGTAAAGGGGTGCCCTGATTTCGCCGCGCACTAGTGAGTTGTAGTGGTCCGAACGCTTTTCTTGTTTACAACGCATTCGCGGTACGACGCGGCCGGAGTCTCCTGCCAAATTTGAAAGCAGACATTCATCACGACCTCACGCGCCTGACGCCGAAACGTGCTTTTGCGAAAGGGCGTTTTGAAGCGACTCGCTGAAGAAGGCAGCGAAGCACATGATGCGGCCATTACGGGAACGAAATCACACAGAAAAACCGAGCGCTGCAGCCGTGTTGCCAGCGGGTGTACGTGTTTTCACCAAACCCATGTATTTACGATATACTAATAGAAACATAAACTTCAGATATTTAATTTCTCTAGTTGCAAATCATTCTCAGCAGTACACATCTGGAATATTGTAAAATGTTTACGCAGAAAACAGCTATTTTAAGAAAAATTACTTTTGCGGACTACTTTGTGGTGCGTAGGAATACTCTTCCTCGAAGTGGCGAACCGCCCCTCGGCCTTTGGCTGCGCTCGGACGGAAGCTGGAACGAAGTATAAGTTCCATGCGTTGCCCCTCGTAACCTTGAGTCCCATGAATGACGGTAGGTGGAAGGATGAATAAATTTGAATGTAAACGAGGGCAGGAGCTTGCCTCAAGAACAACAGGAACTAAACAATATGTTTTTATATTTCACATTGAACTCGCGGAACAGCATACAAAAATTAGAAAATAAAAGAACGGATATTCCACATCTGTTCTGGTGTTTTGATATTCATCTTATACCAGAAACAATGCCTCCCAAGGCCTCCTGCATTAAGTGCGTAAACTAAAATTGCCATCTCCACGCATGCATTTTGAAAACAATTTTGAATATTGATTAACTTTGATTCCGTCTCATATCAGCGTGTGCTCAAAGTTTCAAGATGAACCTCTTCGCACATGAAAGTGTCGTATTTTTCTACGATTTCGTGTTTCAAGTATTCGGATGTCCTATTCATCATTGTCTTGCGGTTTAAAAATTGAAATTTAGTGCCCGGATTCCGCGATGTTTTTTTTTAAGCTTTCAAATGATGTTACTACAAATGAAATTATTATCGTCAAACCAGACACATTCGTCGCCTTATTTGATCACATCACATCACTGCACAGCACATCGGATATCCTCAGACTATATCATGGTACATTATGTAACATGTAGCATCAGCTGACATCACGTAAAGCTACCTCGATGAAGGTCAATGAAGGTCATTTCTGCGTGTAAATTACTAGTGAATTGATGTTTCTTAATGCGGTTCAAAAAAGGGGAAAATGACTATTCGCGGTTTTACTACGTTGTTTGGCAGAAATATCAGATTTAGTTGTGTTGTTGACATGTCTTTTTTATCCATTACAATACGGTGAAAACAGTATTTGTTGATAGTGATGAGTTTGAAGATATACATACACGATACCTATTACAGGTTGGTTGTGAAGCTGATATTTCAGGTCCAGTATTTTATGTTGGCATACGTAAAGGTTTCACAAAACAACATTCAAGATGCATTCAGATGAACAAAGCTACTCTTAAAGTGGCAAGCGCATGATTAAAATGACGATGATTGTGCACCGCCTCTAGTGCTAAGGCTTTTAAAAAATGAATATGTCTGGCTACCTCAATATTGCGTTCGATAGGGCAACGCAATCAACTGTGGGAACAAAATGTACGCAATGGACCTTTTTCGAGAAGCGTTCTGCGCACGCGCGAGCGCCCGATGCCAAGCGGCGGAAATTGGCACCAAAAATCGAGGAAATTCGGAAGGAGGCTGTGGATCAGCGAGTAGAAAACGTATTTTGCAGCATACATATAATTGTGTTACGCAAAAAAAGAGAGCGGACGGAAAGAATAACACGACGTTTAAGTGGACGCCACGGATGCCCCACTTGTGCGGCGCGTTGGGCACGCCCCGCTGCTCAGAGAACGAAGAAACTGGTAGCGTAGCTCCCATTATCGATTGGTAGCGCAGGTAGGTCCCTTCCTCGATTTTTAGTTCGTGCAGCCACCGCCTGGTGCCGTCGGTATGTGAAAAAGGTCCATTGCTTTCTTCTGATTAGTTACAGGAATAAACCTTGTGCAGGCAAGTGTGCAGAAACGGCCTTCCTTTTGCAACGATGTGCGTGATTATCTTGTGGTTGAATGTGAACACGTAATGATATCGTTGCGCCTTCTCTCACACAAATTAACCATTCGGGATTAACGTGCTCACAGTACATTTTTCCGCAATATCCCAACATTACCCGTGCCCACGCCATTTCAAGTCTTAAATTACAATGTGCCTCCGTAAGTTCACGCAAACATTCAAACTCACACTCCAGCAGGGAGACGCACAATGTCTCTCGAGTTGGGCAGATTTCGTCACACAACAACGGAGAGATAAACGCGAAGGATTACCTGTGTCCGCCGTGCACGATCTGCTGCGCAAATTAAACATCGTGTTTTAGTGTTGGGGCAGATAATGAGTGCGCGCTTGCACATGTTCAAAATCTGCTTTTGTGCATGAACGGATGTGCATTTGTAGTTCCGTTCAGTAGACACCCCGTCACGTTGTGGCAACTTTCGGACGTTTTGATTGCTGTATTGTTTTTTCTTCAAGTGGAAATGCAATTGCACTCGGTGAACAAATGGGGAATCGAATAAGTGGACCCGGCCACGCTCACGCTCACCCATGGTATCCAGATCGGGAAACACGTGGGCTTGGCGCATTCGCACGGGGCTTGACAAATGCATTCATCTGTTTAGGACACAATTCACGTGATCACCGGGCACGTTAATGCGACGCGGACGTGTCTGTGGTAATAGTACCGTGACCTAGAATGGGGCATAGTGAGCTCGCCGCCCCCTGTCGCTCGTGATTTGAGGTGAGATGTTCATTGTCGGAGGCCGACGGGGGCGCTGCTGTCGACTCCTCCTGAAGCGTCCGGCATCCCGGCTACGCCCGGCACGCGTGTTTTTGCGTTCGGCTTCGGTGTTGGAGTTGAGTGAGTGCTGGAGTTGGCGTGTGCTCGCCTCCGTTCCTTTCCGGTGACCACTCTTGTCTTGCGGTTTTGGTCTTTGACTCAAATGCGAGAATGTCTAATAGCCGGCGAAACTACTCTTTTGCGCCTGGCTGTAAAACAGGATATGCTCGCGTGAAGGACGCGCCAAAGGTGTCGTTGTTTATTTATTTATTTACAAAAAAAATTCTCCAGCGCCGGAACGTCGGCATTATAACAGGTACAGCCCATGAATTAGTACGCAGTGACCCAATGCTACGAGCTACGTATTATGGCGAAGTACAATACAGTAGTATCTTATTAATGCGTACAGGGTCGTTTCCCTCAAGAAGGCTTGCTTATAATGTGAATTTTCTGTAATAACCAGACACAACAGCTTTGTTGAGGCCCATTCGTCCCCAAAGGTACTTTGCCTACATAGCTGGGTGTCCACATCAGCGAGTTTTAGTATACTGCTTTCGTGCGCCCGCTCCGCTCTACGGAGCTGCACAATCGACCACTGCGCGTGCGTGGCCGCTCTCAGTTTAAGCGTAGCCGGCTACGCATGCGCGGTTGGCCATGCTCGGAGCGGAGCTGAAAGTGAAATCGATCCACTAAAGCTCCCTATTAACCGGGCATGCATGCACGAGAAACGACTGTAGTGTGCTGCCGACGGACACGTGGCTTCCCATGACCGTCGTCGCATTCCTTTCTATCTCTCTCTCCTCTCTCTCTCAACCCACCTATCTTTCACTCTTTCTTTCTCTTTTCTTTTTGTACCCATCTCTATCTTGTCGTACGTGCGAAAGTCCCGAAAGCAGCCCCCATTTTTTTTTCCCCCTTGACACTTCTTGACTAGTTGCAACTGCCTAGACTCAGGCTCAAATGTCTAACGTTGTTGAAATTTTTGAGAGAAGGCTGTGTCACGGCGTTTCCGGGTTTCACAATTTACTCCTCTCTTTCCTCGAGCTTCGCGAGCTTCTGGAGGATGGACGGAAAGGTGGAATATAAATTTCCGTAGTGCCGTTTATTATACGCTCAATCTGACCGGCATACTAAGCGGAACCGAGTGCACGGTCACCATTCGCAAAAAAAGAAAAACAAATATATATATAGATAGCTCGAGTTTTCAACATTGTCCCCCCTACACACACACAAACACACACATATATATGATATATATATTCGATAATATTGAGACCTTGAGCTACCTGCTATTGGGGTCACGTAGATACATCATCTTCTCCCTCGGATCGCAATATTGGTACCCCGTTGTAATCTACGATACGTCCGTTCTCGGCGACTGAGTTCCAGTGTCGTGACGTCTTTCACTGCGTTGGTTTAAGAATAGCGAGGAATATGGAACTATAACTAAACTTTAAAAAAATTTAAAAAGAAAAAACAGAAAAAAAAGTAAAACAATGGCGCAAAAAAAAAATTAAAGTGCGGCTTTTTTGTTTTTTTTTACGTATTGCGGGTGATAAATTTGGGGTAGTTTTTATTTTTTGAGCTGATATTTTGACCGATGGATTGGTCGGTTGGTCATTCTTACTCCACTTTGTTGTGTGAGATTTCGCAAAATCGCTCACATGCTGTCGGTGGACTGACGCTTCTCAAGTACATTTTTGTTTACAGCATAGCTGTAGGGCTAGTTTCCCCAGTTTTGTGTCCGGTACCAAACAAATGTCAACACAGAAGTTCACAAAGCTCTGGACAGCTACCGCCATCTATGAGCGACGGCAGGTTACCAGACAACCAGTCTGGTTGTCGCCGTCACTCATAAATTCCACCACCCCGCCCCCCCCCCCCCCCCCTTTGAAAACTTCTACGACAGAGAGAAAACCCAAAAAGCACTTGGCACTACGCGTTGACTCCCTTTCTACTCCAAGAATGGAGGAAAGAAAAAAAAACAAAAAGAGTAACTAGACTCCCTGCTCGTACCGCTGCAAGCGTCGCTCGAGAGCGGTCGCTTCGTATCCCATTTACTCGGTCCCCAGTTCAACCACCCACGCGCGCGGTTCGTGCAAGCGGTTCGGCGACGGTCGGGGACATTGGGAGAAAACTCGCTCGCTTGATTGAAGCGCACATCCATCAGCTCGCCGCAGAAAAAGCCCCACCGAAAAGCAAATATAAAAGGAACAAAAAGAAACAAGAAAGAAACGAGGTAGAAATAAATAGAGAGTAGCGAGGAAAGCAATAATAAATAAAAACATTGGTAACACCAGTCGAAATGACGAAACCGTGTGACGCCCGTCTCATTTCCCTCGGTTATCCATCCTTATCGCTTTGTCCCATACCCATATGTCACTTTTTTTTTTATCTCTCGAGGATCTGGTGGTGGTTGCGAGGGTTGGTGGCTGCGTGAAGGTTGGCGCTTTCATATTTTTGTTTTTTGCTAGTCGGTGGCCAGATAATGCGGCACGCCCAGTTTCCATTCGACACCGCAAGCAACGAGTCCGCGCTCGGTACAACAGTAACCTCCTGAAGTTGACTGATGCTTTACGCCTCAGGAAATCCCATGTGCGGAAGCCGTGTTGGTTTGATGCGTTTCGCGATACGGCGACGACGTCTGTCCTCGAACGGAAAGCCACCAGGAGAGATGAATGCTAATGAAAAATAGAGTCTCGGGATTCCAGTCAGAACCCAGAATGGTTGCGGTAGGAAGCCAGAGCACATCCGTGATGATACACACGCACAAACATTGAGCGAAGTGAAAGACCTTGATCCAGAGAGGTATATTAAAGAAGAGTGTTACACATGCTTATGAGTGGCTGATGATTTTAGACGCCAGATGAAAGCGTGACTGCTGGAGCGTGCAACGCTAACAAAAGCATGTTGATGAGACATGGTGAGGCGAACGTGCACAGGGTATTTCAGGGGCTGTTCAATTTCTATCTTCGCTCCCGGGTTGTCTGCTCTTTTGCATCTTCACCATATGCGGTGACTCATTCCAAACTAGTCGGCCAAGCGGTTTCTGCAGACCGTTTACTAAAGCTTTCGAAAAAAGAGCTTGTTCACTGCGTTTCGGATCGAATTTCTGTGCAACAAAACCGACATGCAGCACGCCGATTACTATATCGTTCACTGAAAATGAACCTCTTTTGAAGCTCAGTCTGTTTTCAAAAGCTGTCTACAATTAATATGGCTATATTGAAATTATGAGCAAAACAAACTGAACTAAACTACGTGAGTCCACTATCAAATGTACTCCGCGTTGTTCTAACCCTCCCCTGCCCCCCTTTCCCTGAAGAAGGCTGGCAGCTAAACATTCGATAACACCGAGCACAAACAGAAAGGCACGGACGCGTGTTTCGTTAATTAACCGATACTTCAATGCCCCGTACAGGCTCCAAACCAATTTTAACGTAGATTCGCATATGAGCCCAGACGTCCTTTCAACATGCACGCACTTTCAGACGCGAGCCGTAAATTCTCCCTCCTGGAGAACATTCCATTCCCACACAAATGCACAGATAATACTTAAACAAAACAAACAGCGCGTCTTTTTTTTTCTGTTTATTATTTTTTTTTGAAGTCGAAATCACGGAAGGTGGGTGGGGAGGGTGCGGAAGAGGGCGAATGGCAGACACACGACGACCTGGTCGCGGCTCCCTCTCTGTCTGGTGCCCGGCAACGGAATTCCTCATCTCCGCACTCGACGGTCGCTGTGGCGATGCGCGGAGTCGCACTCATTTGTGGTGGTGGATGGGGCTGATTAGGTCCCCCGGTGATACCCGGAATGAATGGGAGGGGACGAAGGAAAGAGAAAGTAAGGGCTGAATGAGGGATCCTCGGCTGAGCTGTCGCTGTCTCTCCCTCGCGATGCTGCTGCTGCTGCTGCTGTTGTCGCTGGTGTGCAGTGTACTCTCCTTGTGGGCTGCATTACGTCTCCCCTGAGGGTTGGTGGAGAAGATAGCTCACCCCTGGTCGCCCTTCTGTTATACTTACGGCTGGAGTGGATTCCGCGAATGGGCCCCCGCCTGGAATTCCAGCCAGGAAAGAGACAAACTTGAAGTATATACGCATAGAAAACAAGAAATCAGAGACAAAAAGTGAAAAACAAAACAAAACAAGATGTCATTGTGAGGAATGCGGAAAGGGTGTACTCGTGAGATTGTCGGAGGGCAAATTTGAGTGCAGGCAACTGCCCGCAACGTGGCTCTTAGGAGACTTGATTTGATTTCGACGGTGCTTTTTCTTGCCTAGTTCTCTCGGATCGAAATACAAGAGTATATAAGGAGCATGTGCTGTGTAAAAAATCACGGTAGCCGGGGATGCATCAACGTGAGTGTGAACCGTTTATTGGGTGAACGAGATTGAGACACTAAAGAGAGAGATACAATGACGCAGTTCCAAAAAATAAGAAAAGGAAGGTGAGGGAATACAGAAAGAAACCTATAAAAACGCAGTAAAAAACAAAAGAAAACAACGAGCAATCAAAGATACATATAAAGGTTAATGCCTGAAGCAGGACCAGAAACACTTCTTCGACTTTTTTCTTGACTTGCTCCTTTCGATCCATGACACTGTGTGATCGGTCACAGTGACGCCCGCAGGCGTGATCACCTTGGTCACCATTTCTTTTAAAAACTATTTCCTGTCGCTTGAGCAGCCAAGTGCATGCCTTTGTGGCGTAAAGAAATACTGGGTGTGGTTAGTGGTTACTTTTAGCATCTCAATTTCTTTATAAAGGCATTGGCAATCTTTTTAGCGGATCCGTGTTCTTTGTATTATTACAGCGGGTTAAAACAAATGCACTGTTTTGTTTAGCAAAAGTAAGGGAACCAAAGCGATGCAGCTTTAAATGAAAATTCTAATTATCGTTTTCCACGGCTATGCTGCGTAAATGGACTCTCATCCAAACTGAAGCTTATCTATACAGTCTTGGTAAAACGCTATTAGTATGGTGCTTTGTTCGTGGCTAGATGTTTGTACACGTTTTGCTCTTTTAATGTACATTGCTTGCTCTTTTAATGTACATTGTTTTGCTCTTTAATGCACATACGCCTAGCACTTAATGCTAGGTGTATTTATAGACTTTACGAAGGCGTTTGATTATTTAGACCACAACATTCTTCTTGAAAAATTAGAATACCACGGTATTCGAGGAACTCCTTTAAAACTAATAGAATCATACTTGAAACATCGTAAACAGTACGTAAATATAGCTGGTAATAGTTCTGGAATCAAACATATTACCGCCGGAGTCCCACAAGGCAGCATACTTGGACCTTCCTTTTCAACATTTACATAAATGACAGTATCAATATCAACTCCGTGACAAAATTCATCATCTATGCAGATGATACTAGTGTCTTTTTTCAGGTACAAACGGAAATGAGTTGATAGACAGGGCTAACATGGCTTTAACTCAGCTTGAGGCTTGGGCACAGTAACTGCTTGAAGATCAATACTAATAAAACAAAAGCAGTACATTTTCGGCCAAAGAATAAAATATTAGAATTAAACAAACACATTTTTTTAATTCATGCCCAATAGAAATGCTTAGTTCTTTTAAGACATTAGGAGTTTTCTTTTCAGAAAATATATTATGGGACCTACACGTACATAGTGTTATTTCAAGATTATCACGTGTTATTGGACTAACACATCGTCATCAGTTTGTAGTCGCAACCAGCGTTAAATTATTAGTTTACAACTCATTGTTTTATTCTAGTCTAAGTGATTGGCACCTTGTTTGGGGCACAGCCACGTTTACAAACCTAAAAAAACTATATTTGTTGCAGAAAAAAATGTTGAGAATTATTTCAAATGTTTCCTACCACTCTCACACTCAGCAACTGTTTGAACGCTTCCAAGTACTTGATATAAAACAACTATATAATTATAGGCTCACTTCTCTTTTAGTTGGAACACAGAAGACACTCAAGCTTCTTTTCTGAGTTAGCCTCCCTACAGTACCGTATACCTACGTACACTACTCGACACGTCGAATGCTGGAAGTATCTAAATGTAATAATAACTATGGGTATCAAATGTTAAAATACACGCTCCCTAAAATACTAAATTGGCTAGAGGGAAAAAAATTTAACATTGCAGAAATGTCTTCTCTGAACTTCGTGGTGTGTTTTTAGATTTGAAACCATAAGAAGTATGGTCTTACTGTTTGTGCTTTCAGACAGTGCTTGTATTTTGATTGTATAATTTCTCAATGTTTGCTCTTGTACCATTTTGTGCATCATCAAGTTGTATTTCATTGACAATAAGGGGGACATGGGCTCGTCAAGCTGTATCGACACAGCTTTTTCCATGGGTCTCCTCCATTGATGTATCTTTGATGGAAATAAAGTGCATTATTATTATTTTGGCCATCATGTGCGTATTGAAATATATAAAGTGATACCATGGTTGCTTGTCACGATGATAACCATTAGCACGTCTTTTTGGTAAGCTACTCAACTGTCTTCGATTTAGTGGTACAACATTATGGTTACAATATTACTTCTTTGTCTCGACACATTGAGCATAAAAATATATCTTCAACATTTCACAAACAAAGATGGTCGTCCCTATGCAATATCTGCTACATTCGTGTGAAAAAACGTCTACGTGATTTACCGTCTAGGAAAGGCGACTTATGCGAAGCCATGACTTTATATCATTGCGCACGAGCACTAGATTTGGGCTCGTGCTAATCAATAGCTCCACGGGCTTTCAGGCACTGGCCCGTGTCCAATCGCTGCAATGACGACAATAGCTGAAATCCATGACAATGTCTAGAACTCAGCGCGTGTCCAGCGTTTTGCCAGCCTCAGCGAGTGACAATCATCAGCGACTAGGCGGCATATAGTCGGCTCCAGATCACGTGGCCTCTTGTTTTTGGCTGCAAGTTGAGGGGGATAAACGCCGCTCGTATTTATTCAGTTTTTTTTTTCTGCGACTTCCTCATTGCGTGTGGTGAAAAACGAACGCGCGTCTCATAAATCATTAACGTCATTGATTCGTTCTAAGTGAATTGTTATTTACACATAGTACAAAAATCGTTGCCTCGCCCTTAATTGAGAACGCTCTTCAAGGAACGCACAAAGCACCCCAAAAATGTGTTTCATTCCTGGAGTGAAATAAGCACTGGTCGCAGCACACTATATTGGTCCTCGCGGGCAAGCGTAATTGTGACCCATAGGCTTTCTCGCTCTTGCATTCTATTTCCAATCTCACTTATTTTGTATGCCAGCCTTCCGGAATGTAACTTTCATCATTATATTAAATTCCGGTTTTACTCCAAGTATATGTGTATTTTATCTGTTTAACGCGGCGTAAATAATAAGGAAAAAAACGCAATCAGCCAACTGATTCGGGAAACCGATTAGCGGAGCACGAGTCAAGGCTTTCTTTCGCGACATCGATGTGCGGCTTTTCATTAAAGAAGACGTCAGTAATAATTAAACTGCCCGGTTTCCCGGAAAACAGCCTCCTGGGAGCGTTGAAGATTGCTTTCGCTTCTTTGTCATCAAGTTCCCGAAAGGGTGTCTCGAGGCATCGCCGGTATACTGCGTGAGTTCGTGTATCTGTATATATTTTTTTTCAATGCGCTAAAATCAGGTCGAGGGAATTGACTTGCGAACGATATCGAAGTCTAGATATATATATATATTTTTAATTATCTATTTTATGCCATTTTGGTACTTCTACATTATGTTTTACTCCAAGTTCAATTGCAGCCGACGCTCTGATTCGGTGAAGCCAAGCAAGAAGAGGCAAATGTGCATCATAATGGCACTCACCGACTGTCTGCTTTTACTATGGCCGACTAAATCAATGATGCACATTAAACGCGCCCCGATTTAGAGTTTTTTTTCTTTTTCTTATCGTCATTGGTTCAGCCGTTGATAGCGACGTGACAAGAATGGAGTTTTAAGGAAGCGTTTTTATACACCTCGACGGTACGATGGGTCCTCTGAACTAACTGCGCATCCGCTACCGCAGAAGACTCGCATATGGGCAGTTTGTAGCGGAGGGCCCATCGTACCGTATTTGGTGCACAAAAAACGGTTCCTAAAACTCCCAAAAGACCACGGGCCTTGTGACGATACACTTCTGGCGGTACTTGACTGACCTCAGCGGATCGCAGCGCCATCGGCTGTGGGCGGACTTCAAAGCGAAACAAAGACGATACGAAGATACACTTGCAGATGACAAAAAAAAAATCATATCAAATCAAACCAAAAAACAATTTGACATCTATTTTCCAAGATGTAGGGGCTACAGGGAAAAAGCCACCAAAATGCGGATCGACTGAGTCTCGACCCACCCCCCCATGCACACACGCACGCACACACCAAACAAATACACACACACACACTCGCACATTTGAATTAGCGCAATATAGTTAATAAAATAGTTATTAAAAAATTGGGAAAATACTGGAGATGTTTACGGGGCTACACGCGCAGCCATCAAAGATGGCTGCGCGTTGAAGAGCATGCGATATGGGTCAGCTTAATTGGCTTTTGATATGAAGATAGCCAAAGAAAGAGCGTGTGTGTACAATTGGACTAGAATAATTGGTTGTACAGATATTTTATCCTGTGTGGAATAAAGTTACGCTTTCCTAATTAGTTTTTGACCGCCATGTTGTTACCCAAAAGTTTAAGCAAGTTGGCCGAGCAAGTCCTAAAGGTGCCCCGAAGAGGTATCTGAGACCGCCTGAATATGGGGGATGACTCACTCTGCCGGCTCTAACCATCACAGAAATTCCCAGAATCATGACGATGCTTGGCCCATTTCCCTATAGAAAATCAATCAAAGATCGAAACACACCGATTTCATCTGAGGCAATAGGAGGAGCATGATCCGAAACCAGGAAAAACTGGCAGTCAACTGGCAACGAGATGTTTTGTGTGGCGCTCTCCTTACGGTCTCCCTCTCGTGACGTCATTTCCGTGAGAACAACAAGTACGATGGGTATTGTTTTAATGAGCGTGGTGGAAGCTTGAAATTATTGCGTACTCTGGAACCAGCACTTGCCAACGCCGTCCAAATTGAATTTTTTGATAAATCACTCTTTATTTCCGTCAATAAGAAATCCTTCATGACGCGATCGTCTTAGTCAGCATTCGATGCGAAGATCGCGGAAGGCCGACCACAGCGAAGCTTTTGATCCCGCTCATAGCCTGTAGCAAGCGAAGGATCCTCGTGCCCCGGCGACCGGTGGAACCGATGGAATGATATCTCGAAGTCGCGCGGCTCGTTGCCCATACAGCCCGGACCATGATCGATTTAACCCAGGCGAGCGTGCGTTCAAGCGCAGGAGAGCTGACGACCGGACACATCACTCCCGCAAAAGAAAACAAAAACAAAAAAAAACGGTTTGCTGTTTTGGAGACGTTTATTGTAATATTATGTTCCCTCTCCGTGAAAAATTAACATTTTTCGACTACTGTGTTTTTGCCTCTATCATCTGCAAAGTCATGCGCCTATTGTAATAGCAGCGTTTGCAATCTCAACGAAATGTCGCGTTTTCATTGGTCACATGCCGTCCTGGATGCCGGCACGATGCTCCTCCCATCGCCGGAGATAATTTTGATCTTTGATTGCTTTTTTAATATCGAAATTGGCCGCGCATCGTTATGATTTATGGATTTCCAGGATGCTTAGAGCCCGCAGAATGAGTTATCGCCATATTTAGGTGACTCTCAAAAGCCTCCTCAGGACACCTTAAGAAACGAGCACCGGCGTATCAGCAACAGCTTGATATGCGAAAAAAGAGTCATAGTACAGGCTAGCTGGTGGAAGTCAACCATTTCGTTGTTTACCCTGAGACCGGGGTTTTTTGTAGAAGACATATGCAACAGAAAAAACAGACAGGTCTCCAAGCTCAGCCACTAGTTTATTTCAGCAGCTCTCCTTACTGCACATAGTTCGTTCTCGTCGTCATCAGCCAATCACAAACGACTTGTCCCCTGTACCCGTGACTTGCCAAGTTCCACTTTATCACACGAAAAAGAAGAGGACACTTCCAGCGTTTCCAAGTGAAATGTCCTAGCAGAAGATATGGCACACAAGGAGCCCGAATCAGCAGCTTTGTGCCCTCTGTCAACCCGCAGGACAACAGCCCACACCCACATCCTACTCAAAACAGGTCACCTCCAAAATAACCCCACAAACAATACACACCAGTGCACTAAAAAAGAAAAACTCTTAAAACTGTAAACATTCAGCTCGCAGAGGTTCTCTATTTGCATGGAAGGCTGACTAATGCTATTTCCCAACGAATACTAATCCTAATTGTATCTCTTACCACCCTTTTAACATCGTTGCTCTCCTTAACAACTACATCCGTTCCAGACCAATCCGTTGTTGCCCGTTTCTACACTCCTCCAGATGCTTAGCCGACTCCGAATTTGCTGCATTATTTTTTACACTCCTTTTGTGCTCCGTTCAAAGCAGATCGATTTCAAACACCGAGAAGGAGAGGTTCCCAATACATACTTAAAACCACACGCCAAAGGAATCCTCATACACCACGCCTACGCTACACGGCTGCCGACTTTTCCCTATGCGCCTTCTAACAGCCCCTCTGGAACCGTTTCAAAAGGTGTCAATCTATCTAACCTAAAATCCGGGCTGAATACGACATCCACGCCATATTTTTTTGCACATGCTCTAAGATTGTGGGACACCTCGTGACAATACGGAACCACAGCGTACCTTTATTCCCATGATTTCTTGCAGAAGTACGTCCCCTTTTTCTCCCTGCTGCTGTCGGGCAACCTGGCCTTTTGATGTGCGCTTCCCCATATCCTGCCATTACCGAGTCTGTCCCACTGGTTTTTTAGTGCCCTCCGGTCCGAAATGCATGCATGATCTCACCAAAGCATTACTAATCAAAGATCTGACTACCCCGGCTTTTACATTTTTTTCGAGAGTGACAGCTACTCTTTGTCAAAACCGGTTTTGGATTTACCTTTCCCATACTCCTAACAAAAGTACCTCGTTCCAAACGTAAACGCAGGTCGAGAAACTGCAGGACCTCGCCCCTTGGCCTCTCTATCGTGAATCTCAACTCTGGCGCCGCTGACCTTATTACTTGTTCTAAAACATGGTCCAACCCTTCCGAACAGAGCAAACTAAAATATCATCCACAAATCTTTTCACAAAACACTTCGGAGACAACTCTTCTGCCCTGTCATACACTTGCTGGTCCACCGTGTTTCGGTAAATTTCCGCTAACAAATGCGCTACAGACGAACCTATACAGGCTCCCTCTTTTGCACAAATTTGCGACCTTCGTATTCCAATACCGTTGACTTTAAATAAAGGTCTAGCACCAAAGAAAACTATCCACCGCTAATCCTGTTCTGATTGAAACTTAATAAGGTTCCCTTCCAAGGCAATCCTCACTCTATTCATTAGTCTGCATTTCTCTGAAGAGTAATAAAGGTCCTTGATGCCCATGGATAATATCGCGCACTTCCTTCCGTGAAACTTTTCCATTACCTCAATCAACTCACTAGAGTTTTTTAAGGCAATTGACATCTCCAAGTTAGCTAACTTCAAACCCCGCTGTAAGAAGCATGAAACCAATTCCTTCTGCCACGTCCCATTTTCGTTAACAACTTGGTACGTAGGGACATTTCAATCTTATGATCCTTCAAAGAATTTTAGGTGGAGCGTTGAACGCAACGGTTTCAAAACGCTTTTCGCTACCTCTTCCATGCTTTCCTCCAGAAAAACCTCGCAAATGCTCATCCTCAGCTTCCCAATATATCCCTTCCATTCATTAAACAATGACCCCAAAGCTTCCTCCGACTGCTTCTGAAAGGCCTGTACAGGCAAAACTGCAAACCTTCCTGTTTTATCTGTCTGCGACAGTTTTAACGAACTCCTTTTCTAACTCTTGTTTCACCGCTCTCACATCCTTGAAATTCCTCCTATCGATGGGATACGCGTTTCCCATCAACTCTTCTATGCGCCCTACCGCATCTTCGACAAACGCAAGTTTTCTCCTCACTATCCACAACTCCCTTGCGATTGACTGTATGTCAGAAAACACGTCGATTCTAGACGAGCTTAACGTTTACACAGTACTTCAGGACCATCTACCCGAGCATTCTTCCAATTTCCTTCGACACCACTACATTTTCCGGGTTAATTATACAATGCTGTTGTTTACAGACTCCCTGTCTTCTGTACACACTTATTTGCTCCTCTGCCCCCCGAGAATTCCACAACTTGAAATTGGCTTGTCCAAAACATGCCTTCTTTTGACAAACCACGCACGGTCGAAATGTGTCCTCATAACGGCGCTCCAAAGATGGTAGTCTCCATGCCTCCTGAAGTTCCTTCCGAGAAGAAGATTCCAGAGTCTGTCACATGCGCTGCGGATTTCTTGAACCCGTTGACCTGTTCCAGACCTGTAGGCTTTGATGACCTATATATAATAATAACTTTATTCATCACCACAGATACATGTGGTGAATGGGAGGCCAGAGAAAAAGCTGCATGAACGCAGCTTGACGAAGCTCCGGACCCCCCATTCAGCAACCGCGACACGACACATAATGTATTTACAATGAGCAGTTCATTTTTTGTGCATTTATATATGATTATAAATAACATATGCATGATCAAGACTTAGAAAAACAATTTGAGGATATTATTCTTCGAAAGCTGAATAACATCAATATTCCGAATAAAATAATTATTTAGTAACATAGGTAGCGTGTAGCTTATTTTCTGCTTACCATAATTGGTTCTGCACTTCGGAATCTGCCAAGGCTGGCGATGTCTAGATGAGTAATAGTAACTTTTTTCTTTTAAATCAGCGAGTTCAAAGATTATATCGTTACGTCCATGTGCCGCATATTTATACGAGACTGTCAGTCGATAATCATGCATTTGATGTATGTTAAGAATTTTGTAGATTTTGAACAATGGTTGTGTTGGATGTATGTAAGGAACGTTTGCAATTATTCTTACGACCTTTTTTTGGAGCAAATGTATTGCATTTAAATTTGACATGGATGTATTGCCCCAGACTAAGTTACAATAGCACAAATGGGAATAGAATAACGAATTGTATAACACCCTTTTTACACTCGTGGGAAGAACATGTCTATGTTTATTCATAATTCCTACTACTTTTCCTAGTTTAGCGCAAAGATATTTAATGTGATCATTCCATAGCAAGTTTTCAGAAAAAATAATTCCAAGCGTTTTAATACTATTTACAAACTCAATATTTAAAGATCCGAAGTTGAGGGGTGTGGAAGTCTCTCACCCGAACCACGTGGTCGGAACATGACTGCTTTTGTTTTTGATACATTTATGTTTAAGCAATTTATTTCTGACCATGCTTTCAACTTTAAAAGAAATGCATTGGCTTTATTTCTTAAGCTCTGCTCACAACTGTCTGAAAGCAATATGCTAGTGTCGTCCGCATAGATGATATATTTGCAATTTGTATCAATGTTTACCAAGTCATTAATATATAGTAGAAAAAGAAGGGGCCCTAAGATACTTCCTTGTGGAACTCCTGACGATATGTTTGAAAGGGTCGATTTTTGGTCATTAATTACCACAAACTGAGAGCGATATTGTAGATATGATTTTATGAGTGCAAGCGGAAGATCTCGGATACCATAAGCAAAGAGTTTTTCTAGCAAAATAGTGTGATTAATGCAATCAAAAGCTTTGCTGAAATCTATAAATATTCCAAGTGTCAATTTCTTTTCTTCGAAGTTTCTAAGTATACATTCTTTCTGAACTAATAATGCTGCTTCTGTAGACCGATTTCTCCGGAAGCCAAATTGATAGTCTGTTATAAGAGAATGTTTGTCACAAAAATTCACAATCCGCGAGTGAATTATTTTTTCTAAACCCTTTGAAAATACTGGAAGTATAGATATAGGACGATAATTCCCTAATTCGTTTTTGTTTCCAGTTTTGAACAAAGCTATAACTTTCGCAACTTGCATGTTTTGTGGAAAAGTACCAGATGATAGGGCGAGGTTGTATATAAAAGTTAAGCATGGGGCAATGATATCAATTACGTATTTTACTGGTCTAATTTGTAGATTGTCTGCATCACGACTCCGACTATTATTGATACGCATGATAGAGGAACAAACCTCACTTTCATCCGTTGGGAATATAAAGAGTGATTCTGGAGTTGATAAAATATTTTTTGACGCTTCTGGGTTATAGTAACTGCTACCTATATTAACAAAAAAATTGTTGAATTCATTTGCCAGATTCAATCCATTCAGAACTACACCATTATGTTCTATATTTTCAATCGGATTTAATCTGCATGAAGTATTAAAAACACTCTTTATGCGTTTCCATAGTATATCGGCCTTTTTTAGGCATTCGGCATCAAAAAGACTAGAATAATAATTCTTTTTAGTTCTTTTAATTTCCGCGGTTAATTTATTTCTGTAGTCTCTAAATTGGGCTAGCACTATTTCATCTCGAGTCGCAAGAAATAAATGATAAAGTTCGTATTTCCTACGTATTTTTTTTAAGAGTGCCGATGTCATCCAAGGCTTCCGTCCTTTTCGAGCTAGTTTTACGGTTTTATTTGGGAAACAGTCAAAATATATATGTTTAAACTTTTCTATGAACTTGTTATAAGCACTATCCGCGTCACCAGTATGGAATACATCTTCCCAATTTGTGTTAATTAGCTTATTTCGAAACATACCTAGTGTAGCTGGTGTAATGTTTTGGAATGTTATTGTAGTTGTGTCTTGTTTACGTGGTTCACGTGTTGTGTTGACTAGCATAAATATGGGCAAATGGTCACTTATATCTGAAGCTATTACGCCAGCCTTGACCTTTTCCTTTTCATAGTTTGTAATAAACAAATCAATTAATGTTGATGTAAAAGACGTAATGCGAGTCGGGTGAGTTATAACATTCGAGAAGCTATTTGCCGTTAACAACAACAACAATTCATTAGTGTTGGGGGTTTCCTCTAAAAGATTAATATTTAAATCTCCGCCTAAAAAAAGATAATACTTGCATTCGTTTGCATAACATAGTAACCTGTCTAGAAAAGCAAAAAACTTCGCCACGTTGCCACTTGGTCGGCGATATACAACAGAAAAAATGTAAAGATTATGTTTTACGCACAGTACTTCGTAATCATCAGTAGCCAAGGTATAGTCTTCAATAATTTCACAATCATGACTTGCAACTAGCATGGCGACACCACTCCCACGTCCGGATACCCGGTTATGATAAAAATGCTGATAGTGGGGAAGAATAAAAAAATCTGTTTCGTCTTGGTACCAGGTTTCAGTGAACATTATCACGTCGAACGTGCATTGAAACGATTGAAAAAGAAACATTAGATCGTCAGACTTAGATCTAGCCGATCTAACATTCAAGTGGAACAGTTTCAAAAGGTGACACTTCTTTTTATTTACGTCCTTACCGATATCATCTGGTAAAAACAAGTCAGTTACTGCCATTTCAAATGATTAAAGTGCAGTCAAACCATATGCGTGCATTTTTACTTTTAACAAATCTTCAGGAGATCGTCATCGTGTTCTATCGATACAAAGTCTGTAGTTTCTGATTTGCGGGCTAGGATCTTCCCGTTTCTTACCCATGCAAATTTCCAGCCGGCATCGCGTTTTTTGGCAATAGTCTTTCCAAGTAATTTTTTCAAAGTTGGGCACAAATGTTCGTTTATAAAAACGGGTGTGTCGGCGGAAAGTCCCAAGTCTTCATTCGTGATTCGTTTTGATCGGGCCTTTGCAAGCACCCTGTCGCGCTTTTCCCTGCGCATGAATTGCACGATAATGTTTTGCTTTCCGCGTTCTCGTGTGCGGACTCGATGACAGATTTCGACGTCCGCTGTATCAATCGGTTCGCCGATTGCCTCTCCGAGCTGACGCAGCGTTTCGTTCAGATTTTCGTTTGCGATTACTGGTACTCCTTTAATTTCAAGGTTGTACGCGCGTGAGTGTTGTTCGCATTGTACAATGCTCATTTGGCTTGCTTTCATTTCTTTTTCAAGTGCTAGACACCTAGCTTTCAGTTCTTCGTTCTCTTTTTTTAGTTCGTTATCAACCGTAGCTCCACTTTCAAGCTTCTTCTTGATACCCTCAAATTCAGCATTTATGAAATCCATACTGGACTTCATTTCCCGTATATCAGTACGGAGTTCACGAATTTCATTACGGAAGTCTCTCTCTAGTGTCTCTCTCATCAATTTCCATTCATTTTTCATTTCATCTCTGAGTTCCGCAAAAAGTTTCGTAAGATCTTTAGACATTGTTGCAATGCACAAAAAACACACAAGTGGCAGCAGCGACGGCAGTTTTGCAAACACAACAAGAGAAATCTCCGAAGTAAAATACGAACCTGCAAAGGAGCGTTGTCTTAGGGAGACGTGCCAGGTGCCGTCGCGGCTGCCAAATGATGCGTGTTGAAAGAACTCTTCTTCTTATAGTGCCGACGACGGCGGGCGATACTGTAGAGCCAGCCAATCCAGGCGACGCAAACTTCCAAGCCGGGATGCCGTGTAGCCGCGGAAGAGAAGCAGCACTGCCGTCCACCGGTGACTTGCAGAACTTGCTGCCACCCAGGCAGTCGATGATCGCAGGGTAGCGGAATTATCTCGGTAAATGCCGTCCAAGCAATCTGCAAAGGAGCGTTGTCTTAGGGAGACGTGCCAGGTGCCGTCGCGGCTGCCAAAAATAAGAGGAGTGTTGTTGAAATAAACTAGTAGCTGAGTTTTGAGACCTGTCTGTTTTTCTGTTACTTTTGCTCTTCTAAAAAAGCCCAATCTCAGGGTAAACGACGAAATGGTTAGCCTGATATTGTTTGGCCTTCATGGCTTAGAACATAGTTATTGAAAAAGGGCAAAATTTGAGCAATCCAAACAATCTACAAGACAGAAGCACAGAATTATTGCGCACATGTTTCAAAAGATGTTCGAAGCCCTTCGTACACGGGTGGTTCTCATTTGAACCCGTTCGCATTTCTACCTTCTCGTTTTGACCTTCTCATTTCAACCCTGCGCAAAACAACTTTCGCTTTTCTCCCTTTCTCACTTAAACCGTTCTCAAAACGAACTTTCGCATTTTGACCATTCTCAAAACGACTTTTCTCATTTTAACCTTTCTCCTTTCAAAGTTTCTCAAAACATACTTTTCGGTTTTGACCATTCTCAAAAAGACTTTTCTTCTCATTTTAAACTTTTTCATTTCAAACTTACTAAAACATACTTTCTGTTTTTGACCATTCTCAAAACAACTTTTCTCATTTTAACCTTGTACATGATCAGGCTAGGGAAAAGCAATAATTTCAGCATACACTCACGGGAAACCGAAATAAAGGAACAAATGACATTATGAAGTCCAGGCACCTGAAGTTTTATTACGCCTTGAAATGCTACTTGGAGAATGACATCTAGAGTGCATGCCAATCCACGGCATGGCGGACGACACATAGGCAAATATACAATGATCGTAGATCTGTACGATCACTCCGGCACCGGTTGTAAATAATTCAATATCCTCGCAGGGCATGCCAGATGAGCATAATTTGCATCCGATGATTCACGACTGAAACGAAGAAAAAAATCTGTGCCTGGTAGGAAAGCCCTCAAGCCACGCTTCAACGCACCCGCACATTAAAAAAAAAAAAAAGTTGCAGGATTAGGAGGGCGAAGGCATTCTCTGGCCTTTGAATGGTCCGTGTTTTGTTGCTGCGGTCATCTTAGATAGTTTAATCAATTACCATCTTGTGGGAACAAAGCTCCAGAATAAAGCTTTAGCGAGCATGGGATCGCATTGAGGTGCGATGACTGCTTCTGCGACAAAAAACGTTTTGTACTATGCGTCTCAAGAAGAGCCGTTCAGTAGCCTAACGATTAGCCATACGATTTGAATGGCATAATGCTTTGCGAATCGTTTGTAACGTGACGGTATGGAAAATAAAATATTTCTGTGAACATATTACGAATGCAATGTATCCTATACAAAAGCGTTAAAATGATTCATGCGAGGGTGGGCACAGGATCGTTGGCCGCTCCCTGCTGGTGGTTCTCTTGAGTGGTGGCGGCGGCGCTTTGTGAGCGACGAGGTGCACAGTAGGGCGAGAGACCTGCCGCGGCTGTTGCTTTGTGATGCTGCCGGTGCGGGCGGTAAGCTATCGCCAGTTAGCCTTGGTGTGGAACATGACATTAAGTGTTCGCATCGGTGCACACTGGCACAGGTAGTCCACGAAAATGGATCGACGAACATGTTAGAATTGTAATAATATGTACAATGGCAACTCTGGCGGGATTTTTGTTTGTTTGTGTGCTTGTTTTGTTTTAGATCTGGTTATTGTTTTATCAAATAACTATTGCTATGGAGTAGCCGCCACTGTTATTAACAGTGCCGACATCTCCATTATTTTTATTCATTTATTTTTAACACAGAAATAGAGAGACTGGTTGAAATTCCAAGAGCACTCTAAAAAGGTTGAAACGCCACTTACGTGTTTTGAGACAGAGTTTAATTAAACAATAAAGATTTAAGTGAGAGCGGGCTCAACCGAGAAGGGCATAAATAAGAAAAGGTTAAAGCGCAAAGAGCGTTAGGCGATTGGTTTGAAATACGGTGTTCAAATGAGAAAGGGTCGAAACGCGAAAGGTTCAAACGCGAAGGGCGTTTTGGGAATGGGTTCAAACGAGAAGGGTTCAAATGAGATCGGGTTCAAATGAGACGGGTATAAATGAGAAAGGGTTGAAACGCGAAAGGTTAAAACGCGAAGGGCGTTTTGCGAATGGGTTCAAACGAGAAGGGTTCAAATCGGAATGGGTTGTTTCAGAGATACACCCTCGTACACACGTATGATTCGAACACCTCTGAATATAATTTTTCGTATGACTAATGTGACATGACCGCCATACAATGAACAATCCCACCTGAGACAATGTCGTTTGTGTATGATGTATCAGCGGGGTGACCACGACTTTAGTATATTAAGTTTTATGTCGTCCCGATAAGGTCGTCAAAAGTTGCTTGAGGTACGAGGTTAAGGGTTCTTATCAATACGCGCTTGACTTTAATAACGGGATTTTTTTAAATGCTCGAGTGTTTGTCTAAATCCTTCTTTTCTCGCATAGCCGTCTCGGAGGCCGTCGTTGTTCGTCATTTGTGACAGCGAGACTGTTGTGCCAGCAGTGTAATGTGGGACTAGGAAAAAATGATGTCAAACGACAATAACAGTACACATTTCATTTAAAAAAAATTTGGAAGGACGGGTGAAGGGGCAGGGTCGAGTACACGCAGATATTGCAATTACTGCCTCGAGGTCACATCAACTCCTGGAAACATGCCATAATTAGTCAGAGCGAACGCTGTCACAAAAAAATGAAAGCCGTTTACAACTCCCTGTAACGCCGAATTGGAGCGCAGCTCTTGAGGAGGAGGGGAAGGCGTACTGAGGGGAGGGTATACCCCTCCTTTCTCCTCCTCCGCTCACGGGGTCACATGACCTCGGTGGGGGGGGGGTCACACGACCTGGGGGTCACGTGACCTAGCGGGGTCACGTGACCTGTGGGGTCACGTGACCTGGGGAAAATTACCGGGGAAAATTTTCCGCTAAATTTAGAGAGAAAATTTTCTGCTAGATATAGCGGGGAAAATGTTTCCGCTAGATTTAGCGGGAAATTTTCCGCTAAATTTAGCGGGGAAAATTTTGCGCTAGATTTAGTGGGGAAAATGTTCCGCTAGATTTAGTGGGAAAATTTCCGCTAGATTTAGCGGGGAAAATTTTCGCTAGATTTAGCGGGGAAATTTACCCATCATGCACGCACCGCGGTTACGCCGACGGCGACGCCGCTCAAGCCGGAATTGGGCGCCTAAGAGCTGCGCTCTAAAAGTGGAATGTAAATAATACAAAACCCACTTCTTTCCTGTAAGCAAACTATACTCGCGGTCAACTTTCTGTGGCAATCTGAATTGAGGAGGAAAGCGCGTATACAGCGGTTTGTGCACCCTCTCAACTTGCATTGACTGCATTGCCACAGAAAGCTGACCGCGAGTTAGCAAATAGAACATAGTCTGTATACCCTTATAGTAAATGACGACTAAGCATCATCAAAGTTGCAGAAAGGTTAACGGCTCTCAGTATGATCAACAGCTTCTAGGCAAGAAAGCGTTAGTGATGAATTTTTCTGCGCCACTAAGAGAGGCCACCGCTGGTAACAGATTAGACGCGAGTGCAGCGTGAGCGTTCGTCTGGAACTCGGGTTCAATCAGCAAGAAGCCGAATCCCAGCCGAACGCTGACGTCACAGTCGTGTCCAATCAGTGACATGCGGTGGCGTCTTTTAGTGACTCGGGAAAATTCAGCACCAAGGCTTTCTTTTCTAAACTTTGTTTCAGCTTGAGTTCAGACGCAGCCGACGCTACTAGCTTATGGGCCCAGTCAGACAGCGTGAAAAGCGAACCATGATGGTGTTTGTCATTATTTTGTGCGTGTTCTAACATCACTGAACCAATCATAAATAAAAGTGGCCTCGTGACTTGCGCTTTTGACGCTGCTTGATTGGTCCAATTACATCGTAGCGTCGGCCGCGTCTGGCTGGAGCCAAGTATATAGGAGGCGTTGGTATGACGTATCATCGGGTACGTCATTAAAGAGGTAGTCGCTTTTAAAACCATGCAACGCACATATCTTAAACACTTCATCGGTGCGGTTTCACTCTTCGTTCTTTCAAATCCGCCTGCTGCTCGCAGCGTGATAGAAATTCGCGATCAGGTGCCACTGAGGATCAGCTTGCAGAGGGAATCACAGGAAGTTGGCGACGAGAACAAGGAAACGCCACGAAAGGAGCGACGAAAAGTGACCATCGAAAGGTCATCGCCGTCGTGGCAAACCGCCGAACAGATTACTTCTGCAGTTTGCAGCCGGGTGGCCGAGCACGGCGGGCGGTGCGTCGGAGACAGTGTTTTTATTACGGCCGGTCCCATCGCCTCATTTGGTTTACGCAGCCCGGCAAGGACAGGATGGATACCACGCCTCAAAGAAATAACAAAGAGCCCCACGTCTAAGCCAAACTGATAAAGCAGGCCTGGAATGCTTTGGAAGTTTATGGTCGTCGTAAATTTATTCCTTAAATTACCGGCGAAGCAGGAAGAGCAACAACGACGGTTTCGCCCCACAAGTCCCGTGAGATCTGTGGAGACTCCAAATATATGTCTACAAATAAACGAGAAGAAAAAAATGAAGGCGTGGAAAAACAGTAGGAAAGAGAGAAAAGGGTTACCTGAGATAACCATTATGAAGCTACAAATTCCAGAGCAATTTAAGAGGCCACTAGGAGAACCGCGAGTAATGTCCCCGTTCCCAGACTATTTTTGTATATTTTCGGGAAAGTGTTGTTTTCCTCTTTTCTTTTTTTCAATACAATGTTCTCCCTTTGTATCTCTTCGTGTTCAGTTGGTTAGTGGTTGCTTGTATTGCAATAAACGGCGTCTTTGTTCTTCCTTTGAAGCAACTGTCAAACTGCGTGTACAGCACACAAAATACAAAGTGTTTGCTGCAGACATGATGATTGATTTATCTGCGGACATGCCTCAAGCATGTTTGGCTTCATACACATGTGTGCTTTGAGCATGCCCGCCGAAAGGTTTCGTGTGACCAATGTGCTACCGATGTTCTAGGAGAAAAATACGCCTCAGGCTGTGTATGTAGTTTCTCTATTAAAGGTATTATGTATTCGCAGTTTTTCCACGGCTTTAGGATCATATTTGAGGAACACGCAGCAGCCGAAACAGGTTGAAAATTGCTCAGTAATGATGGCTCTGGCATGTAAACTGTCCCAAATACCATAAAGGGTGGTATAGTCACAGCACCGTTTTCTTACGTTTTCTTACGTTCGGCATAAGTCGCCGAAACATTCGTGTCTCGAATGTGGCGTGCCAAACTGTCTCCTTGAACTGGTAGCCTTGGTTTATGGGAAGCACGGATGTCCCGTTGTGCTTGTACGTAAGCTTTCGTGACGTAGTGTAAAGTAACGTAAGAAAAAGGGGCTGTGTGAACCAGCCCCAAGACGCTGCGATGTGCCCTTTTTTATTGGTTCGCTTTAACGTCTGGTTAAATGCTTAAATACGTTCGATTTCCCGTTGGTTCCTGTTCGTGGTGCACTCGTTAAATTGGGAGCGTGTGCTATTCTCAACTCCAACGGGTTTTAGACGTCGGGGCGGTATAGTTCCAAGATCGCAGAAGAGACGGGGATAGATTCTTCAGGACTTCCCGTGCACCCGCTCGCCGACGCTGGTTAGTGCGCGAGCAATTTTTTATTTGTCTACATATTCGAAGCGATCAGGACAGGAGAATATTGCAGGTGACGGAGATGTTGATGTGCGTTAGTAAAACGAGCATGTTGATGTTTAAAAGTTGCGGAAGCCTCAGTTAGCGAAGCTTTGTTGAGAGCGAGCGCTTTTCTAGGCACCATGACCACGTCAGTATGGCTAAATATTTTTGAAGGTGATAAATATATCGTGGTGCTTGTGCTTTGTGTGGCGATTAGCGCCTTAAAAAGTGAGGCGCGCGCGGTTCCATCAAGCCCCGGAACAGTCGCGCTCACAGTATTGATGTCTTTGTGTCACAAGCTGACAACTCGCTGCTCACCGTCGTGGTTTTAGTGTATCGCAACATAACTGCGCTATGGTTATTGATGGGAAGTTTTAGAATAGCGTGGCCGCAGGTTACTGTACGGTGCAGCATTGCAACCGGAAGCTCGCGCGGCGCCTTTCATGCATAATTTTCAGCGCACCAGGCTCCTTGCTCACGGTAGGCTGCGGTAACGCCATGCTAAAACTGCCTAATATTGTCATCGGCGTGTTTAGGGTTTTATTTCTTGCTTTATAAAAAATACTATTTTAATGTACCGTATATTTGTGTGCGTCATTTGCAACGTTGCGACCCGCCTCGCCGAAACGGCCTGTTATAAGCTCTCGTCACGAATGGCTGGCTAAGACAGATGCGCTTCAAATGCTTCGAGCATTTCTTTATTTGGCTTTGTGACTACCTGAAAGCAAGTACGCGCGTCTTTTGAAAGTGCTTGGAGCAAACGGTCATGTTCTTTGTAACGGCCTTAGAGTGCGAAACAATTCCCGATGTCTATTGCTGGACATACCGTTGCGCGACCAGTTTTTTCCTACCTAGGGCAAAAAATAAACTTTCAGTACACCGTACGCTAGAGCCCTACACTACTAGCGGGAGCGTTGGACGTCAAGTTGAGCAAATACTCAGCTGGCGAAAACAAGACTAGAAATCAGCAGCGTATGCGAAATACCAAAAGTCCCTAATGAAATTAAACATCCCGGTCCCTTTGTGCGACGCTGTTGCAATGCGGAACACAAGAATTCCTATTTTAACGCGCTCACCTCTTTCGTTAAATCTGCTTCACGTACGAGCACGCCGACCAGAACCACACGGTGATAGCACACCCAAGGCACGGAGGCCGACATTCCTTGCTACCGTCTCCGCGCCACCGCCGCCATTGCCGTCCCCGCTCCTCTGGTTCTTTGTTCGTCCGCGAGCGAGCGAGCGAGCGGCGGTCGGGAGTTGCATATAAAGGTTTATATATTGGCTCGTCCACGTGTTTCAAGCGATTTGTTTGAGAATCTAAATAATCCTGAGCAAAATGTAATTGAATTCAATGTGCTTTGTGCTGATGTTTCTCTTATTGTACCTGTTATGTAATCTTCAAAATGGCGAAAGAGATAGAGCTCATGTGTGATCAGTGTACACCATCCAGTAAGTCATCGTAGGTAATGATGCTAGAAAAATAATATGTGTTACATGTTAAATCCTTCTCAATAATGTTTGGTAGCAACGAGTTTTAATAATCGTTAGTCTAATGATTATCGCTAATGTAGGTATTTAAATCAGGCTAATTTACACTACGTGGAAAGGTCATGGGAGCATACCTCAAGTTCCGTGTGCTGGACTGTGTGAAAGTAATAATGAGGCAAGGATAGCAGCCCTAACAAAGCGGCATAGAAATGATACATTCAAACTTGGGTTTGGGCTAGGTGGTTCAAATTGATTAATGTTATTCTCTTGTCTACCTCTATTTTTCCTCGTCAATTTCGCGCTTTTTCAGTCTTTTAATTAAAATAGATAACGTTAGATTTTATTGGCTTGCCACAGGAAAAAGCAGAGAAACGTAGAATTACTACTTTACTGTTGTACAAACACTTACTTAAACAAACGCACACAAACAACTCCTGCTGGATATAGAGTTCCTAGAACAAAACGAAGATGGCGAGGCAGAATTTTAAGCACATAGCACGGGCTTCAACCATTGCTTAACTTGCGCTTGACGGCTTAGCACACAAATTGCTTTCCGTCTGCTATGCACCCTTAACTAGGCTGCGAAGTTGAGGTGAAAATAAATTGCGTCTTCTGGTTGCACGGATTTTTAGAGCGTGTTCTCCAAAGAAAGCACAATTTCTAATTTTGTCAAGGAGTATTCTATCTTTGTTTTACCTCGCAAAAAAGAAGTCGTAGTTTATATTGTTAAAAAGCTCCTTTATTGATTTTTGTGTGAGGCTGATAATTACACAGAAGCAAACACGTGCTTATTGCAACGTTGGTTGCCATAATAAACGTCTTGCAAAATCGAAGCGATCCTAGCGGCGTAGTGCCACGCAAAGCATCTTGGGAACCCATTGATGACGGTTTTGGTTTGATTTGCTAACCTCACTTCAGGAAATCCCGTCACGACAAAATACAGTGCATGCATTTTCGAATATCTGACTTTTCTTAAATTTATGATTCTCTAGGCGTCGCCTACTAACACGAATAAAATGCTGGGGCACGTTTCTGGGGGCTTCTGAAGTGCCGGAGTTTGTGCGCAGGTAAACACTGGGCTACAATAGCACATGGAAGAAGGTATACTGGGCCGGTCATCCTGTTCCATCGTCTCAATGTCCTATAGTCGGTGAAAGGTTAAGTGTTCAGAGGAAGATCCTCCAGCCTCTTTCCGCATTGGCAGTGCGAACTCTGAAGAGGAGGGCGCCTCCTCTCCGGCGTTGACTTTGCTGAAGTGGAAAGATGGGCTAAGAGCTTCCCCTGGAATCTTAACCGGACACCAGTCTTGGGTAGTATCGCGATACTTGTATAGCAATACTGTCTATTGTTACATTTTTTTAGTAACTTTTAACTGTTACTCAATACATTTGTTTTTATAAAGCTAACTAAAAAGTATCTGCAAATATACAAATTCTTTTCGCGAAAACATGACTCTGTTTTGTGAACACTACAGCGGGTTCGACCATGTGCGGAGGTTGCGCCCCAGATTAGACGCGACAGAGGGTAGAGGGCAGAACATTTTTTACTCCTGTAGTTTCCCTCACAGTTCTATTCTTATGTTTTAGTTAGTACTAGCTAAAAATAAGAATAGAACTGTGAGGGAAATTATCGAAGCCGATGAGATAAAAAGGGCAGGTGTGCAGGGTGTGTCAGCGTCGCTTATCGACCTTTTCGGATAAGAAGGTGCAGTTCATGCGAGCGTTCAGCAAGGCCTGGGGTTGGCTGATTGAATAGGATCGAAGTGATTAAATAGTTGCAGTCAGCGCTCCTGTTTGTCTTGTCTTCCTTTCTCTGTTGTCCTCGTCTAATAAGCGCTACCACATGCCTTTGGCAACCCAAGACCAATACCAACTAGCCCAGCATTCAGCATTGATAAGCCTAACACAATCACTTATCTACAACTACAGAACCTAATGAGTCACCAAATCCGTCCGACTGAGGCAATGTAGCTGAGAAGCAGTTGGTTATTATTGGTTGTAGACTGACGCAAAGTGATTTCCAAAACAACTCAGACATGCACTTCGCGCACTGTCGCTATGCTGATTCAAGATGATTTCGGACTCAATATTCTTCCCCAAGCGCGATTTAGCGTACATCCGAAATTTCTTGGGATTTTAAGAAGATCTGAATCTACCGAGTCACAATGCGCCTGGCGATCACGGTTCAAAATTTTCTACATCGATTTCTGCATATTTTAAATTTAAGTTCCCACTTTGGAAGACCACTTTTTCTTAAACCCTCCTGGTCCAAAACTATTATAATGATTATAATGTATATTTATAATGATTTATTCTTGGCGGTAGCACATTTATTGTTTAGAGCAGACATTCCGCGAAGTTTTCAAATCAGCCATTATGAATAAATTAAGAAAAAAATATTGTCTGTTGTTGTCATCAATCTGGACTAGCTACTTCAAACGTCGGCTTCTATAAGCATGAAATGGCAGAGCAGCGTTTTGATGTCGTTACCGGTGGTTTCTGCCATGATGATCGATCATCTTTTGTATACAACATCGGTGCTCTCTTTTCAAATATTAATATCCCACGCGATTCTATACAAGGCAGAATAATAAACTTGCCGATCAGAACGTACATTTGAAGTTTGTTTGAGACAAAGGGAATTTCTTCGTGGCGTTTCGTCTACCGTCAAGCACGTGACCCAAATGTAACCCCGGTAAACAACAAAAAAATGTGTACTCATGTTTGATTATTCGATATCCTTTATTAGAGTAAAAACATAAAACAGAAATGTTAATGATAAAAAGCATGAAGTTCAAAATATAAAGACGTGAAGAAAAAAACGTGTCGAACCGGAAATATTTTATCAATTCGGCTAAGGTTCGGGTTCAAGGCTTTCGGTTAAGCTCCGGTTCAGTTCCGGGGTGCAAAGATAACTGTTCAAGTCTCATCGAACCGGTTTGAACCGGTTAATTAGAATACACTTTACGCGTTGTTTTGGCAATAGGCACCATTTCCGCCGTGAAACGAGTAACTATATAGCTTCTATGGTTGGTATATTCCACTTTTTTTATCAGTTGCAAAAAATAACAAATTGCGTTATTTAATTTTGACACAGCAGTAAAAGGCAATCTAGACTGACCTACAAAACGTCGTGTTTATACCACTCAACGTCCATTTGTTTAACTCAGTCACACACATTTTACGTGAATCGAACGGTTGTCAAGGAGTGAGGTGGGCCACCTAAAATACCCGTGTCTGGTACAACTGTGTGTTGCAGTATTAAAAGTCGAATCGGTGTTGCTTAATGACATTAATGACACTGCAGAAATCGTGGAATGGGCGCCTCGTCACCATATATATAGTGAAATACAGTTTTTCGAAATACGCTCCACAATATAAATCCAGGAGTCTTAAACTTATGTAACTGCATTGGCCAGATTGCTCACCTTGAAGAAGGCAAAGGTCCAGCGCAGAAAGGGTGGGCGGGGATTTTATTCTAGGACAAAGCAAAATAAGCAGCTGTGGTTTTCACTTTTGAAAAAGAAGCCAAGTCTCTCAGTGGCACATTTTGCATTTTCTAAAGAAGGAAATTCGGGTTTTCTTTTTTTCGTAAACTTGCATCCATACAGCCAAGATGGCGAAGGCGGAGGACGTGTGTGCCGACTGCTCCGGGAAAATCTTCGGCAGGCAGCAGTATCTCGAGTGCTGCGGCGACTGTGACCAACGGTTTCATTGTAAATGTATCAACGTAACCGCGGAAGATTACGATGTGCTTATGGCAAGCGGACGGAGCAAATATAAATGCAAAACTTGCACTCGGCGGCGAAATTCGATAAGCGACACGCCCCCTTCTTCGAAAGAAGTTGGCGCCAAGGAACCAGCGGTACCAGCGGTGGCTTACAACGCGGATACCGAGAACAAGCTTCTCGGCCTCGTGGAATTGCTGCTCGCAAGAGTAGACAAGCTGTCAGCGGTGGTGTCGTCTCAGGGGCAAGTGATTGCTGCGCTCCGAGATCAAAATGGAGAGCTACGAGCCAAGGCGAGCGAGACGTTGGACGCCGTGAACCAACTTCGTGCTGTGCTCGAAAATCCCCCACCGTGACCCCACCTGAGAAACAACAGGCTACGTTCGCCGGCGCTCTGCAAAAATCGGCAGAACCGGGCAAGTTGGCCAGCACTGCGCAACGCACCGTGGCGCAAGGAAGCGGTACGATGACAGCTTTGAATCCCAGTGCCAGTACTACATCCCACAACAAGAAGGGCCGACAGATCGACATCAACGATGCTACGACAGATGAAGCCAACGATGGATTCCAAGAGGTTAGACGGAAGAAGAGCACCATGAGAGCCGGCAAATGCAAGTCGTCGAGCATCTCAAGTGCTCGTCGCCCGCGGAAGTCTCTGTTTGTAACCCGCCTTCACCCGGATACATCATCTGAAAATGTTTGTGAACTGTTGGCGTCAGTTACCGAGGTCACCTGCTTTGTGTGCACCAGGCTGCGAAGTAAGTTTGACACTTATTCATCCTTCCACATTGCTGTAGACGATGACAAGCTGGACGTCATCAGCGACGCTGAACTGTGGCCTGAGGGTTGTCTATTCCGTCCGTTTTACGGTCCGCTAAAGGACAACATGCGTTTTGACCAAACGAGCAACCAACCCATGAACGGCGATGAATAATGCACGCAAACTATCTTTGTATTACCAGAATACACGTAGCATACGTGGAAAGGCTGCGAAGTTCATGGAAAATTGTATCGCTTCTGAATATGACATATACTGTATAACTGAGACATGGTTGCGGGAGGATATTCCTAGTACCGAGTATTTTCCGTCCCAGTTTTCAGTCTATCGTGGGGACAGAGATTACAAAATGTGCAATCAAATTCACGGGGGCGGTGCTCTGATAGCAATCCGAAGCAATTTAGAATCATATCGCAGACCTGATATGGAAATTTACAAGGAATCAGTGTGGATCGAAATTAATCTTCACGGACAACCGAATATTCTTCTGGGGAATTACTATTTCCCTCCGCAATGCGACTTTTCCACCTTTAGTGATTGTATTAATCACGCTTTGAGCATGATAGACTTCGCAAAATACCGTGTTTTTATTACGGGCGATTTTAACCTGCCTGGTGTGAATTGGGACACTGGTATCGTAAACTCGTCCAACTCAGAGGTGCGAAGGAAAGCGAATGATTTATCTCAGCTCGCGAACTACTTGGAACTATACCAAAAAAATTTTCTTGTCAACTACAAAGGCAACTTGTTGGATTTGTTCCTTACAAATGATAACGAATGTATACTACAACAAGCTAGCGCCCCACTTGTCCCTGTTGACACCTGGCATGTCCCGTTTGAAGTAGATTTAAGTATAGCTGATAACCAAGGTACAGCATGTCCGCAAGCGACTGCTTTTTCTTATGCAAAGGGGAATTACCTGGGGCTTTACGAGTTTCTTGCGAACACAGATTGGTCAGTCATTACATCAGGTAAAGATGACGTAGATAAACAAGTACTAATGCTTACAGACCTAGTGACAACAGCTATGAAGATGTTCATTCCGGCTTACGAACATGGTGTCACTAATCACTACCCTTCCTGGTTTTCCCACGAATTGAAACATACAATGAGGAAAAAGCTACGTTATCACAGACATTACAAGCAGACTAATAATCTGTTCTGGTACGAAAAGTTCAAATCGGAGCGAGCTTTAGCGAAGCGTCTTTATCGTCGTGACCACCGAAGCCACACTCAAAGTGTTGAATCAAGCCTAAAGCAAAATCCGCAAAGTCTTTGGAAATATACCAGGAACTTCTCGAATAAAAAGAAAACGGCACAGAAGATAACACTATCTAACGGTTCGGAACATATCAGCAGTCCGAGCGACGTCTGTCAAGCGTTTGCAGATTTCTTTTCTGCTGTTTTTGATTCCACGGGAAGTACGTCTCAAACTTGCACACTGCCAGACCAGGAAAACGTATACTTATCAATTCCCGAGCTCAGCATTGACGACGTTTTTGCGGCGATTCGGGCGTTACCACCTAAGAAATCGGCTGGAGCCGACGGAATTCCTTTGTTTATAGTGAAAGGGTGCGGTGACGTGTTAGCTCCGATTTTAACTTTTATATTTAATCGGTCGCTGAAAGATAGGCTTTTTCCAACTGCATGGAAGTTCTCTCTGGTTGTGCCAATATTCAAAGATGGGTCGGCACTATCTGTCAGTAATTATCGTCCAATTTCACTGATCTGTTCGTTTGCCAAGGTGTTCGAAAAGGCCATGCATTGTCATATTATGCATTTTTTTCCAGACGTATAAACGTGCAACAACATGGTTTTATGCCAAATCGTTCTGTGGAAACAAACTTAATCGCGTTTACGGAATTTGTGGGTGCCAAACTAGGGTCGAAGCAGCAGGTCGACGCAATTTACTTTGATTTTAAAAAAGCATTTGACCTGGTGAGCCATTCACTGCTAGTTAAGAAACTTGCGTCCTATGGTATCTCCTTACCACTTTGCGAATGGATTCAGAGCTATCTGCATGACAGATGGAATTCTGTTTCATACGGTGGTGCACAATCAACCGCGTACCTCTCCAGATCGGGAGTCCCGCAGGGTTCTAGCCTATCGCCTCTGCTTTTCAACATCTTCGTGAACGATATTTGCTCATGCATAAATCACTCGGAAATGTTACAATTCGCCGATGACGTTAAGCTTTTTCGAGCTATTGTTGACATTTCTGAATGCGATAAACTACAGCAAGATATTACAGCTTTGGCAGACTGGTGCAAGGACAACAACTTGGTTCTCAACCCGGCTAAAACAAAAGTCATATCCTTTTCGAGAAAACATTTCTTTAACACCTTTGACTACACTTTGAACAAGTGCTCGATTGAGCGCGTTTCAGTTGTACGTGATCTAGGAGTTTTCTTGGACAGTGAATTTAAATTCTCTGATCATGTGGCATACTTGAGCAATACATGTTACCGTACTTTGGGCGCGATAACCAGAATGACTCGAAACTTTAGGGGATATTCTTGCTTTTTGTATTTGTACCGATCCCTCATCCTGTCTAAACTGGATTTCTCCAGCGTTGTTTGGAATCGTTTAAACCAGACAAACTCGAATGAACTTGAAAATGTACAGAAGAAGTTTGTTCGACTGCTTTACGATCGTTATTTTAACAGGCGAATTTATTTCAGCCATGAGCGATTGTTGAAGATTTTAAACCTGCACTGCCTCTCCGAAAGGAGGCAGGCACGAGACTTTTATTTTTACACAAATGTCTCCACGGTTTTATTGATTGCCCCAAGCTAACCTCATCCGTTTTCATTGCTGTACCTGGCAGGTCTCTTCGCTCCCATCGTGTTTTCGGTTCCTCTGAGCCAAAAGCTTAAGACCCATTGAACGTATCCAGTATAATTTTAACATGTCAAATGTCGCAAACACGCCCGAAGTAGATATCTTTTTGCGGGAAAGTTTTAGTATGCGGTCTCTGCTAATGCTTTTATAATGTGACGCTCTCTTGTATCAGTCTTTTTAGCAAACAGTGTTGTTTTCAACTTTATGCACTTTTTCTCATTTACATTTATATTTCACGTTTTTGTTTCTTCAAATTATGCATGCGTTTGCGTGCATGCTTTTTATGCAAAACTGCATGTAAGTGTCAACGGTGCACCCTTATGTAGGCCTACGGGCTGTTTAGGGGCACCGGAAAAGTACAATAAATAAA